>SEYY01014652.1:20000-36490 GCA_009176605.1 Armadillidium nasatum | reverse complement strand
ACCGATTAATGGTCTTCTGCACTTAGTGACTATAGGGAGTCTTGTGTAGTGTGCTTGACATATCTAAGGCTTTTGACAGAGTATGACGTGCTCTCTAAGCTCTTTTCTTTTTGTTTCCTCCTACTCTTTGCTTACTCATGTCTAGCTTTCTTTCAGATCGTTCAATTTCGGCACTTGTAAATGCAGTGACCTCTTCCTCCTTTCTTGTCAATAGTGGTATTCCTCAAGGTTCTGTTATATCTCCAACTTTATTCTTATTTTTTATTAACGATCTTCTCAACTGCACTTCTAACTCTGTTCACTCATATGCCAATGACTCTACTCTAGATATTTCCACTCATTTCAAATCTGATAACCTGTTTTGCTTCTAGGCTTGCTTCTAGTCTTCAGCTTTCCGATTATATTCTTGCCGATCTAGATGGAATTTCTCGGTGGGGTCGCCGCAGACTTGTTAAATTCAACTATTTAAAATATTAACTTCTTCAGATCTCTCTCTCAAAAACACCTCCTAACATTCCTATCTTCTTCGATGGATCTCCAGTCCCACCTGTAAATGACATAAATATTCTTGGTCTAAACATAAACAACAAACTATCTTGAAAACCATCTATCACAATGGTTGCTAAGGAAATCTCTAGGAAACTATTCAGGTTGGCAAAAAAATTTTCTTCTGAGCAATTACTCCAATTATAAAGGGTCTTATTCGCCCTTGCGTGAAATACTGTTCTCAAATTTGGGGAAGGATCAGGTTTCTCTACTCTTTTGAATATGGATAAGTCTAAAGCAAAAAGATGAAACTGTCACCTACTTTCACTCTTTCTACTTTCACCTACTACACTCTTTCTCTGCAACATGACGTTGGAGCCATATCTCTTTTCTATAGGTACTACAATGACAGGTGCTCGAGGGAATTGATCTCTCGCATTCCAACACCATTTTGTGTGGATGCTGGAAACCCCTTGCTCGTTCTAGCACTTCCTTCTTTCTAGTTCCATCTGTTCTGTGGAACTCTCTACCATCATTTATTTTTCTTACTGCATTTAATCTTCCTCTCTTCAAATTTTCTGTCTGTGTCCACCTGAGAGATGTGCGTTAGGTTCAGGCTTTTTGTCTCTTATATATGCCCCCTCCTAGAAAAGTGTTCTCCCGTGAGTAGTGGTATGATTATATATATATATATTATATATATTATATATATATATTATATAATATATATATATATATATATATATATATATATATATTATATATATAATAATTATAAGGCAGAAAATTTTTTCAATAAAATTTAATTCTTTTAGAATTATGTTCGTAAAATCAATAAAATGTCTAACGCTAATATGATTTTTTATAATATATTTCGTGACTTTAAACTTCTCTGTCTTTAGATTGTCACTCAAAAAAAAAAAAAAATATATATATATATATATATATATATATATATATAATATATATATATATATATATATATATATATATATTATATATATATATATATATATATATATATATATTTATATATATATATATATATGGTATTTGTAAGTGAGTATATGTATGTGTTCATGCGTGCGTGTATACGTGGGTGCGTGTGCGCATGTGTGTATGAGTAGGTGTGTGTGCGTGTGCTTGCGTACGCGTGTGTGTGCTTGCGCGTGTATATGCCTGAGTGTGCAGGTGGTGTGTATATATTTTTCTGTATAGTTGCGTGTTTGTGTATATAAGCGTGAGTTTTGTGTAAAAGTCTGTGTGTGAGTGAGTGTGTGTGTGTGTGTGTGTGTGTGTGTGTGTGTGTGTGTGTGTGTGTGGTGTGTGTGTGTGTGTGTATTGACTGAAAATAAGATACTTGCAAAAGTCAGTTTCTTATATATTAAGAGTTAAAATATTAAAATTAAAATTTTTTTGTTCCAAATTTGTTTTGCAAAGAATAAAAATTCGAATAGATCAACAACGAAAAGATATAAATTTCTTCTTAATTGTGGCTTTTACGTAATGATAAATTTCTATCATTTGTTTGAGAACAAAAGAATAATGATGTTCTCTAAAGAAAAGGTCAAATGGAGCTAATAATTTAGAGAAAAAAGAAACAAAATTTATTATTATTATTATTATTATTATTATTATTATTATTATTATTATTATTATTATTATTATTATTATTATTATTATTATTATTATTATTATTATTATTATTATTATTATTATTATTATTATTATTATTTGAGATGTTTTATGGGAATCAACCAACCAGCTAAACAAACGCACGAACATAGATCTGTAGTATAAAAAGGCTGTGTTTTGGGAGTTTGGATTATTCTCACTAAACTCTCCGATGAAGATATCATTCTCTTGGACCTCTCCTGGGATCCTTACCCCATAACCTCGTAACCTCACGTCTTCAGGTATTATTGCTCTTATTGTATTAGGTTATTATTACAATTATTATTATTATTTTGTTGTTGTGTATATATACATATACATATTAGTTATTTGTTTATTGTTTATTGCAGAAATAAAAGCCTGACTTCCTCTTAGTTGTCATTGCCCCAAAATATTATTATTATTATTATTATTATTATTATTATTAAATTTTTAAAATGAGCAAAATGCTGAACTGAAATACGCAATCAAAATCATTCTTCTCATCAACAGGTTTTGTACAATGGGATTTTTCAATGCTTTTTTTTCTGAATTTAAACATTTGACTTTAGTATCAAAAAAAAATAAAATAAAGTAAAAAAAAAAAAATAAAGAAATTTTTTTTTTTCTAGTGTTAGAGAAGAACTACCTACGAAACTGAATTGAGTGTAAAAACTTCTATTAGGATTTTGTATATTCCCTTGTGTGACCCAGAAAGCTTAAAGCTTTTCAACAGTGATAATTATTATTTTATTATTATTATTATTATTATTATTATTATAATTATTAACATATTTTAACAATAATATAATTGCAGCAGCATCAATAAAAATAATATTAATTTCACATCTCAGAAGCCCTTTGGTTTTTTAACCAAAAGGGAAACTTCTTTAAAGAGTTTCTATACAGGGAGCAATCCCCCAATGCAGGCCTTCAATCGGTTGTCAATTCGCTATGGTCTTGTGAAAGAATTTTCAAAGAGGAAGAGCCGAAATTTAAAGTCGAGGTCCGTGTCGTGTTTACAAGGAGAAGAATTTTAAATCAAAGCTTACGAATTCATACATTTATGAAATGTGTATGAATTTAGAATATAGAAAAGGGGCTCACTTTTCATTTTTGAGAGGTAACACTAAAGACCTGAAAGAAGGTCATTGGTTTTAAGAAAACGTTAAAAGTTTATGTGACGCGATAATCACCCCCAAAACGAAAATTTTTATTAAGATAATACTTGTCTGATGAATTAGGTACCCAATGTTGTCGAGAGTACTTATAAAAACGTATGAGGTGAACTCATGGGGTTGGACCTTATCGAGAAGGTTCTAGATTTACTTTTAAAATATATTTGAAATGATTATATGAATATTTTCAAATCAAAGTACTTAATATCTATAAAAAGTCCTTTAACAAAATAAATGAAGTACAAGTTGCATAAATAAATTGATTCTACTAATTTGATTTTTATTTTTTTTTTAATTCTTAAGATAATAAAGATATAAGGCAAGAGATTTTAAAACCTGAAGCAGAAACCAATTACGTGATTGCGAACTGAGATTACTATTACATAATTCGAGTATTCTGAGGAGTAAATGGTGAAACTAAGGAAAATAGACAATGGTGGATTAGGTTATCATGAACAATTTTTTAACATTATTTTACCTACAATTTTTAGGATTATTATTAGATAGGATTATCATTAGTATTATTATTATTATTATTATTATTATTATTATTATTGAGGTAGTATGAGCAGTAGTGTGATTATGGTGGTTAAAATTTATATTGATTAATTTTTTAAAACATTATTTTGGCTACAATTATTATTATTATTATTATTATTATTTTTTTTTTTTTTTTTTTTTTTTTTTTTTTTTTATTTTATTATTATTATAATTATTCATTATTATTATTAATTTTTAGTAGTAGTAGTAACAATATTAGTATTATTACTATTAGTTTAGCTTTTCCTTTACTTTATATTCTTTTCATCTTTTCTTTTTGAATAAAATTATTTTTAATTATTATTATTATTAGACTATGAAAACAAGAAAATTAAAAAGGTTATCAAGCTAAAAGCAATGAAGATTATAAAGTGGAGGGATTTAAAATGCAAAATGAGTTACCTGAGAGAGAGAGAGAGAGAGAGAGAGAGAGAGAGAGAGAGAGAGAGAGAGAGAGAGAGAGAGAGAGAGAGAGAGAGAGAGAGAGAGAGAGAGAGAGAGAGAGAGAGAGAGAGAAGAGAGAGAGAGAGAGAGAGAGAGAGAGAGAGAGAGAGAGAGAGAGAGAGAGAGAGAGAGAGAGAGAGAGAGAGAGAGAGAGAGAGAGAGAGAGAGAGAGAGAGAGAGAGAGAGAGAGAGAGAGAGAGAGAGAGAGAGAGAGAGAGAGAGAGAGAGAGAGAGAGAGAGAGAGAGAGAGAGAGAGAGAGAGAGAGAGAGAGAGAGAAACAAAGCTATCTAAATTCTGTGTCAACTTATTAATTTTATTTGTGTTTGTTAAAAGACGTGAATAAAATTAGTCACCAAATCAAATATGCTTAAGACTATTTTTCCTTCAATTTGTGTAAGTCTAGATAGATGCAAAGACAAAGTTTATCAAAGTATTTACATTAAATTTCCAGATTTAAGAGTCTTTACTGATGTATTATTATTATTATTATTATTACATCAACACCACCACTGATTCTAGAAATTATCGTTTTAACTTTGAGAGAAGAGAAACCACTTCAAATTTCTCGTATCTTTTCCTAGATTTATTTCTATCATTATTTACTCTGCAAAAGTAATGTGAAGAATATAATAAAGAACCACACACACAATCTAGAGGCAGGTTACATTTTTAGTCTCCGAGTTTATATATATATATATATATATATATATATATATATATATATATATATATATATATATATATATATATATATATATATATATATATATATATATATATATATATATATATATATATATATATATATATATATATATATATATGAAAAATTTGTATAGTTTCTTCGATAATCTAGACTTGCAGGTTTAGACTGTTTAGTATAATCGAATTTCTATGAATGGAAATGTTTTGAGGGTACCATCTTTAAAAAGTGAATAGTTGTAGACCGTTGGAAAGAGTCTCGAGATAAGTAGATACCGAAACTGTTGTACTAGCATATCAAAACTAGCTATAAACAAATATTTTACATGATGCCTTCTTCAAGCTACTTACAAAGAAGAAAAAATCCATTGGCGGTAGTGAACACTTAAATCACCTAATAGTATGATGATTTCTGATAATGGAGAACTGAGAATGTGCTCTATTTTGGAGCTTACATAGTCAAAGAATTTAGGATAATCAGTAGAATTAGGAGATAAATATAAAAAAATAAATTAATTTAGCAAGAGTTTAATGCACAAAGTGAAAAATTCGGAAGACTCCAAATTAGAGATATGAAAGCAAATAAAATTCATTGCGCACAAATGCACAACAACCTCCTTTGACTGAAAATTGAGGAGAGAAGTAGTGAGAGAAAACAGAAAATAGTTTGCTATCAGAACGCTCAAGCACCTCAGTTTCGGTTAAGAATAAGAGGTGAGTGTAGAAGAGAGGTGGTGTTCAACAAAGTTGAAATTAGATTAAAGACCGCGTATGTTGAGGAAATTTTATTAATAAAGAAAATAGACCGTGCACCAGGGCTAGTCTGTTGCAAAGTCTTGGTAACACCAATCCTATATCACTTATCAGTAGCTTTTGTTTAGCAATGTGAATTCAAATAACTACTTATTACGGATAGAAGAAAACCTAAATTTTATGGTCATAGAATATTTTTAATCTTGATTCGACATTCATGAATTCAGTAAAAAAAAATTATTATCTGTAAATTCCTGAGATAATGTATCGGTACTCGGTATCAGGTGGTTTTTTAAAATTATTGGTATTATTTTAAAATTTTTGATTTCTCTCCATCCCTAATATATATATATATATATATATATATAATATATATATATATATATATATATATATATATATATATATATATATATATATATATATATATAATATATATATATATATATATATGGTAGTGATAAATCATCCTAATAAATTTAATACTCTATAAATGCACCTTTACCCTTCCTACTAGTCATTAAAAAAAAAAAAAAAAAAAAAAAAAAAACTTACATCAAATATTAACGTTATACATTGATAGAGAAAACTTCTTCAATAAACAATCGGAAAGGCAGCTATTAATTATCCTTCTTAAAATTAAACATAATTGTTCTCCGACTCTATTTGTTGTCCTAAATTAAAGTTCGGACATGATTATTAATGTTGTTTTGATTGGTGAAATGCATTTGAATGTGCGCCAAATAATAATAATAAAAATAAAATTAATAATATAATAATAATAATAATAATAATAATAATAATAATAATAATAATAAATAATTTATAACTTTTTATTGTGATTATTATTATTACCTATAGAGTTTATCATCTGGTTCATGCAACTATAAGACATCTATTCTGCTCCTTTCTTAGCTTACCATATTGATAACATAAGTATTATTGTCATCAGTTATTAGAACAATATCTTGCAACACACTGTTGGTATTAGCAGCTGCAGCTCTATATCTGTTAAAATATCGCATCCTAGCAAGATTGGTCTATTTTAGGAGATTCTGTTCAAAAGGTTGCATTGAATCCTGTTCAACTCAGAAACAGATGACTTTGATTTAATAGATGCTCGACCAGAATGGGAAATGACCAGATGCGGACTCGGACGTATCTTTCCTTCTGACAGATGTAGACTAAGCAATTAATGTAGAACAGAAATTGATTAAACATCATTTCTTAGAAGAAATAAATGAAACAACAGAATCCAAACTTTTTCTAACACGTTAACCATTTTGATCATAGTAAAAGTAAAAATTATCATCTGCCATTTTCAAATGGTGTTCTTTTTGAAGACATCTTGGATGTTCATTATCAACATAAAAAAAACATCCAAGAAACCGTTCGACATTGGACTTGAATTAAGATTCTTTTGTCTGAAAAGAGTTGCCTCTTTCTTCTTGGACCAACGGTTACATGAACTAATATATATATATATATATATATATATATATATATATATATATATATATATATATATATATATATATATATATATATATATATATATATATATATATATATATATATCAGGGTAGAAAAAAACCATGGTTTTTTTAAAAAAAAAACCAAAAACCAATGGTTTTTTTAAAAAAAACAATAAAAACCAGTTTTTTTTGGTTATTTTGTTTTTTTTGGTTTTTTATTACAATAATGAATCAATAGGTGAAATGACTAATGAATAATGAAAAATGCAATATATTTTTTTATATAGAACAGTAACAAAATGATTGAAATGAAAAAAAAAAAAAAAAAAAAAAAAAAAAAAAAAAAAAAAAAAAAAAAAAATTATATATATATATATATATATATATATATAATATATATATATATATATATATATATATATATATATATATATATATATATATATATATATATAATATATATATATATATATTGAAAAGAAAGAAAATCATAAATATACCTGGGTGAGTGGTGTGAATGGACAAAGGGGATTGTTGGATTTTGTGTGTGAGCTGGGAATGGAGGAATATCTTGTTGGATGTCAACGTGCTGAGGGGAACTGCTATGGGTATTTCGGACCATTATTTGGTGGTGGCGAAAATAAAAGCTAAAGGAGGTTGGGAGAAAGTGGGAGGGAGAGAGAGGGTGGTGCAGATAGTACGTGTGGAGAGGTTAGAAGATGAGGAGAAGAGAGGTGAATACACAAGAGGGATAAGGGAGAAATGGGAGGAGGTTAGGGGAGGTGAGGTGGAAGGGGTGGAGGAAGAGTGGAGTAAACTGAAGGGAGCATTGGTGGAAGTTGCGAGAAGAGTGTGTGGGATAAAAAAATAGGTAATGGTAGAAGAAAGGGGAGTGAGTGGTGGAATGAAGAGTTGGAGAATATGGTTAAAACGAAAAAGGAGGCTTTCTGCAAGTATTTGAGTGAGAAAGATAGAGTGGGGTATGTATGCTTTATGGATTTGGAAAAGCTCATGATAGAGTTTGTAGGAGGAAATTGTTTGAGGTTCTATAAGGAAGGGGGAGTGAGAGGTAGATTATTGAATGGAATTAAATCATTTTATGAGAACTGTAGAGCGAGGGTGAGGGTGAGGAGGAACTGACTGAATGGTTTAACGTGGGAGTTGGACTGAGGCAGGGGTGTGTTAAGTCTCCGTGGTTGTTTAATGTGCTAATGGATGGTGTTGTTAGGGGGATGGGATGAAGAGGGAAGGGAAGGGTATTAGGTTGAGAAGTAGAGAGGGGAAATGGGAGGTAAATGTCTTGTTGTTTGCGGATGATGCGGTGTTAGTTGCAGAATCTGGGGAGAAGCTGAGAATGTTGGTGAAAGAATTTTGTGAGGGAATGTGTGTCTAAGGGATTAAGGGTAAACTCATCAAAGAGTAAAGTGATGAGGATTGGGAGCAGGGTTGAGGCAATAAGAGGGGAGGAATGGGGGGTGTCAAGGTGGGGGAGAGAAATTTGAGGAGGTAGAAGAGTTTAAATATCTGGGAATGCTAGTGGAGGGAAAAGGGGAAATGGATGGGGAAATAAAGAATAGAGTGATTGAAGGAATGAGAGTGATGGGGGGACTGAGGGAAGTATGGAAGAAGGGGAGAATATCAAAGGAAATAAAGGTAAGAATGTTTGAGAGTATGAGTCTGCCATCTGCAAGTTATGGGTGATGAATGCTCAGATTAGGAAAAGATTAGAAGTTTTTGAAATGAAAGGATTGAGGGCTTTGTGTGGGTTAAGGAGGGTAGATAGAATCAGGAATGAAAGAATAAGAGTGATGTGTGGATGGAAGAGGGGAATAGTGGGCCGAGTGGAAGAGGGTGTATTAAGATTGTTTGGGCATATGTGTAGAATGGATGAGAATAGGATGGTGGGTAGAGTGATGAGATCCGAGGTAGAGGGAGGAAGGGGGAAGGGTAGGGGAGATATTAGGGGGGGGAGGTTTGAATGTGGACGAAGGTAGGAGAGTCACGGAGGACAGAGTGAGATGGAGGGCATGGTGAGGGGGAAGGGAGATAGAGTGTGGATGTGGGGGGTGTAAACGAACTGTGACGGGCACCACCCCACGAGAGTGGGAAAGGTGAGGGGTAAAATAAAATATATATATATATATATATATATATATATATATATATATATATATATATATATATATATATATATATATATATATATATATATATATATATATATATATATATATATTCATATAATTTTCTGAAAAATCAGTCTATATATATATATATATATATATATATATATATATATATATATATATATATATATATATATATATATATATATATATATATATATATATATATATATATATATATATATATATATATATATATATATATATATATATATATATATATATATATATATATATATATATATATATATATATATATATATATATATATATATATATATATATATATATATATATATATATATATATATATATATATATATATATATATATATATATATATATATATATATATATATATATATATATATATATATATATATATATATATATATATATATATATATATATATATATATATATATATATATATATATATATATATATATATATATATATATATATATATATATATATATATATATATATATATATATATATATATATATATATATATATATATATATATATATATATATATATATATATATATATATGTATTATATAGCTTGTATATAAATTCATTAATAAAAAAAAAAAAAATTGGTTTAAACCAAAAAAAACATGGTTTTTTTCAGTTGGTTTAAACCAAAAAAAACCAATTGGTTTAAACCATCTGGTTAAAACCATGCAACCCTGATATATATATATATATATATATATATATATATATATATATATATATATATATATATATATATATATATATATATATATATATATAATATATATATATATTTTTTTTTTTTTTTTTTGCTTATATATTTTTGAATAGTGTGCGGTGTTGAAGTAAACAGATTTCGCACCAAATCTGTCGTAAACCTCTTTGACACAATATTGTTTACCGAAAATTTTTCAAATGAAGAGCCCTCTCTATTAACTGCTGTTCCAATGGCAACACAAGTAAATTTTCACGACTAGTAATGTCATTTCCATTGTTCAAAGCCACCTTAGTTGTTGAACAGCGTCGAGTTTGGATATTTGAATTAGTTAATTAAGTTTATGCTGTGTAATGTATTAAACATTAGAATCTGCAGTTATGCGTATGTTATTTTTTATAGTTGTAATGTATTATAAAAAAAGTTAATTATTATTTTGAAACATTTTTATTTCGATTTGAGTCAAACGCCTTTTTAACGGCAACCACCTTAAATTTTTTTTTTCACCTCTGGTGGGCAAAGGCCGGAGGCCTACTAAACTTCCACCAGAGTTAGGGGGAAAGTAGGAAACATGGTCAAATTAAAGGTCGACATGACCTAATACACGGCTTTTGAAGGTGTAAAAGTCATAGGAAATTGGAAAAATAGAAGGGAGTGTGTTCCAGACTTTACCAGTAGAGTACATGGAGGATTAAGCATAGCGGTTAAGTCTGGGATCAGAGAGTTGGACAGAGAAATGATGAGACTGTGCAGAAAGACGAGTCGCATAAGCCCTTCTCAATGGAGGAAGTATGCGACGAGAGAATTCAGAAGAACAGTGTCCATTGTAATATTGATAGTATAGAGAGAGTGACGCAACAATTCGACGGGCAGAAAGAGATTGGAGAGAGTTAGTAAGAGTAAGAGAGCTAATGAGGCGAAAAGCCCTAGACTCCACCTTTTCCAGGAGAGCTGTATGAATGGAACCACCCCAGATGTGTGACGCATACTAAATACAGGGGCGAACAACACCCCTATACAGAGCAAGCAACTGGGGCGGTGTGAAGAAATACTGAAGGCGAATCAGAACAACCAACCTTTTAGAAGCTTGTTTAGAAAGAGAAATAATGTGATCTTTCCAAAGAAAGATCACGAGAAAAAGAAACACCAAGAATATTAAGGAGAGATGAAGGCTTGAGTTGTGTGTTTTCGAAGAAGATATCATAGTTGTGTGGAAGATTGTGTCCAGTAGAGAGATGGAGGAATTGAGTTTTTTAGGCATTGAAAACGATTTTGTTTTCTCTGCTCCAATTTGAAATGCGAGATAGATCAGAGGTTAGTTGCTCCAAGGCCACCATCCTTGTTTTTATTAACTGTTGTTGGGAGGGGCGCCTTTCAAAAGGAAAAGAGTAATAAAGGGTGGAGTCATCAGCATAGGAGTGGATAGGAGATGAAGTAATAGAGAGAAGGTCATTAATGAAAAGTAGAAAAAGTGTTGAGCATAGGACGGACCGTTGAGGAATACCACAATTAATACATTGTGGTATCGGTGGCCATCTACAAAAACTGCTAGAGAATGACCAGAAAGGAAATCAGAGAGAAGGCCACAGAGAGAAGGATAGATACCGAAAAAGGGAAGTTTGGAAATCAAAGCTTTGTGCCAGACTATATCGAAAGCTTTCGATATGTCCAACGACACAGCAAAAAGATTCACCGAAATGCCGAAGAGCGGAGGACCAAGAGTCAGAGAGAAGGGAAAGAAGATCACCCGTAGAGCGTTTCTTACGAATGCCATACTGACGATCAGAGATAAGATTAGAATAAGATGTTTCCAAATCTTCCTGTTAAGGATAGATTAGAAATCTTTAGAAGAACGGAGGTTAAAGAAATGGGACGGTAGTTAGAGTTTTGAGAGGAGTCCCCCTTCTTCGGCACAGTCTGAATGACCGCACGTTTCCAGCAAGAAGGGAAGGTTGAGGTAGAAAGACAGTTGAAATAATTTACCAAGGCAGAGAGCAAGCTCTGAAGCACAAGTGTTGAGAACTACAGGAGGGATACCGTCAGGACCCTGCGCCTTCTTAGTATTAAGCTCAGAGAGAGTAGTAATGACGTTTTTAGAAGAAATTACAATTTTAGGCATAAATGAGCTGGAGGGGGTTGAAGAACTAGGAACAGTTTCGGATTCGTCTAAGGTTGAATTAGAGGCAAAAGTTTGAACAAAGAGTTCAACTTTAGAGGAAAGAAAAACGGGAGTTGAACCGTCAATAGATACTAGAGGAGGGAAAGAGAAAGAAGCAAAGTTAGAGTAGACATTTTTTGCAAAACACCAGAAAGAGCGTGAAGAGGAACCAGAAAGAGTATTGCATTTTCTAGGGAGAAAAAAAATTTCAGTGTTACGAAGGATATATTTTGCACGATTCCTGATTGAAATATAAGTTGCATGAGTTTCGGGAGTTTGAAGATGACACTAATCTCTGAATCCCTATCCTTGAGGCGGATATCGCAAGAAAAAGCCGAGTTAAAACAAGGTTTGTAAAGTTTAGTAGAAGGGAAAGAATATGGAATGTACACCTCCATGCCAGAGAGAATCACCTCGGTTACGAGCTCTGCACACTCAGAACGACCCCTCTCACGGAAACAGTAATCATTCCATGGAAATCTGAAAAGTACAACCGCAAGTCAGACTAGTTAGTGGCACCGAAATTCCAGAAACGTCACCTCGCCGAAGTCATGGGTTGTTCTTGCGGAAGACTTGAAGAAACAGGGCTAGATAAGAGATAAGAAGGTGATTGGTGAACCCAGAGGAGGAATTCGATTTGAGAAGGATAAGAAGTTAGGAAAAGATCAAGACGGTCAGGGATACGGGTAGAGAGATGCACCAAAGGCTCAAGATTGTTCTGGATAGAAAATTGGTAGGCTGGATCATGAGAACTAGATGAAAGCCACTGATTTCGGAGAAAGGAAAAGAAATGATGTGTTCTATTTTGGAGTTAGCATAGTCGAAGAGTTTTGGATAGTCAGTAGAGTTGGGAGACAGAACAAATGAATTAAGTTGTAGAGTTGCAAGAAAGTTTAAGCCATAAAGTAGAGAATTCAGAAGACTCCAATTAGAGACACGAGAATAGACAGCATCGTTGCGCACATATACGCAACATCCGCCTTTGGCTGAAAATTGAGGATAGAGGCAGTAGGAGGAAACAGAGTAGGGTTTGCTCTCAGAGTACTCAGAGTATCAGTTAAGAACAAGGGATGAGGTCTAGGAAAAGAGAGGTGATGTTCGACAAAATGGAGATTAGAAAAAGGACTGAGAATGTTGCAGAAATTAATGAAAAAAGATGACCGTGCACCAGGGCAAGTCGGCAACAAGGTCTTGATGGCACCAACCCCATCACAGGAGGCCACCAACTCCCAAGTGGTTTATTGGGAAAGGAGTGGATGAGGGGCTATATTTGGAATCCGCCACTCCTGGATTCTCCGTTGCAGGTTTGTTTCGCCATTTTTTTTTTTTTTAATTTTAATTTATTTAATAGGTAATGTAGGTGTAAGCTTTTGTAAATTATATATATATATATATATATATATATATATATATATATATATATATATATATATATATATATATATATATATATATATATATATATATATATATATATATTGTAAAAATAAAGGGATGAAATTTACAAGTATTGTTGATTTTATTTTCATTTTCTCTTAAAGTTAAGGGGATAGGGGTTTGAGAAAGGTGTTTGTGTGTTTGTCTTTGATATGTGCGTATGTAAGAATAGGTTTTATAACTTATTATCAGACTCTGAGCTAATGTTAAAAGAAAGAAGATGCATTATTATTTATTTTTCTAATTTTTCAGGGGGGTGGATGATGTGCGAGGGGTAGGGGTGTCGCACAGCCCTATAATTGACATAATGTTACATCATCATCGTGACGACCGTGCACACCGTAGTTTCTGGAAAAAAAATTTGACCCACCCCCATATATATATATATATATATATATATATATATATATATATATATATATATATATATATATATATATATATATATATATATATATATATATATATATATATATATATATATATATATATATATATATATATATATATATATATATATATATATATATATATATATATATATATATATATATATATATATATATATATATATATATATATATATAAATGACTAAACAATTTTCTTAACTACCTACTAGCCACCAAAACTACTTTGAAATTTTATGATAATAGTTCTATTTTCACCTAAAAATAAATTGAGAAAAAGAAGAGAAAAAATATGAAACGAAATTTGTAATTTTTGAGCGTTAAAAATTAGAATTTTTAATTTTCGAACATCGCCAAAAAAAAAAAAATTTTTTTTTTTTTTTTTTTTTTTTTGGGGGGGGGGGCATTTTAAATTTTCTTTTCAGTTTTTTCCATGGCACAAAAAGAGATTTTTGCTTTCAAATTTGAAAGGAAAAAAATTAATTATTAATAAATAATTATTATTAATTAATTATTATTATTATTATTATTATTATTATTATTATTATTATTATTATTATATTAGTATTATTATTACACGTTAAAATTATTCCTCTCACTGCTAATAAGTATGCAACAAGTAACTTTCAAATAAGAGAATTCCCAAATTACTTTCCCAGAAATTATTACTTGCATAATCAAGAACATTGTTGAAAACTAAAATTTACAACACCTTTTTAAGAATAAAATTAAATTTTTAATCTTATTTACATGCGGAATATATATATATATATATATATATATATATATATATATATATATATATATATATATATATATATATATATATATATATATATATATATATATATATATATATATATATATATATATATATATATATATATATATATATATATATATATATATATATATATATATATATATATATATATATATATATATATATATATATATATAATATATATATATATATATATATATATATATATATATTAGGGATGGAGCGGATACCAAATTTTTTTACCGATACCGATACCTAAAAATTTACCAGATACCGATACCGATACCGATCCGATACTTTACTCTTATCCAAAAAATTTGCGATACCGATACTGAAAAGGTCGATACCGATACCGGTATCGGAAAATATGCCGATACTTGCCGATACCGATACTCACTCCATCCCTAACATATATATATATATATATATATATATATATATATATATATATATATATATAATATATATATATATATATATATATATATATATATATATATTGGCCGCACTCACGGGCAGAGCCCTTTTCAAGGAGGGGGCATAATTAAAAGATAAAACGAAACCCACCCAATTCACAACCTAACGTAGATCCCTCAGGTGGGCACAGACAGAGTATTTAAAGAGAGGTAGGTTAAGTACAGCAGGAAAAAAAAGACGAAGGTAGGGTGTTCCACAAAACAGAAGTGGCTGGAAAGATATATATATATATATATATATATATATATATATATATATATATATATATATATATATATATTATATATATATATATATATATATATATATATATATATATATATATATATATATATAATATGATAATAATAATAATAATAATAATAATAATAATAATAATAATAATAATAATAATAATAATAATAATATCGATGTCGATAACCGTGCCGATTTTGAGTTAAAGTTCCAAGGTTATCTTCCTAATCCAAAATCGACAAGTATCATGCACCTTATTTTATAATATGCGAGAGGTTAGTCTTACGCTCAGTGAAAGTACGAATTTGTTGTAGGTAAATGTAAAATATTTTGGGAGAAAAGCAAAGATTCAGATAAGATCTCCCTCCCAGTAGATTAATACAATTGCTGAAACTACATCCTTCCTGGAGAAACCTACAAAACATATGCAAAAAATCTTCAGAGCCTTTTAGACAATGTGAAAAAAAAATTAAAAATAATTTAATTAACCTGTTTGATATTTGTTCAATAAGTAGTTTAGCTCCAGTTATTTCGTGGTTCGCAAGTTCAAATAAAAACATGTGTGAATCATCACTTCGCTGTTTATGAGACATAATTAAGAATAATGTAAAGTCACGGAATCAAACTTATCCTCCTAATGTAACTGACAAATAAGAAAATGAGGATAAACGTTATCGCAGTACAGAAATAGGAGTAAGCAAAAAATAATATGAATTGGAAACTCAGGTCGGCATAGGTTAACAACCTCAGGTAATGATAAATTTTTATAATGTAATTTATATTTTTACTTATTATATATATATATATATATATATATATATATATATATATATATATATAATATATATATATATA
>SEYY01014652.1:12500-15000 GCA_009176605.1 Armadillidium nasatum | reverse complement strand
CTTTTTCTCGTCATCCAAATTTCCTTGTATCGGATTTGCCCCTCATACCAGGGGTGGCTCAATCGAAGATTTTTCACCTTTTTAAACAGTAACACAATTACCAACTACAACTACTACTACTAGTACTACTACTATTACCTTAATCTTCTAAAATTATCGAGGCAACATTTAATATTATTTGTGTTATTTGCATATCAACACATTCTCATTCATTTTCTTTCCATAGGTGATATATATATATATATATATATATATATATATATATATATATATATATATATATATATATATATATATATATATATATATATATATATATATATATATATATATGAATAATTTAAAATATAATATATTAGTATCTTTCCAAAATTATTGTTTGTGGTGAAAAGGTGAAAAGAAAAAGAAATAAAAATATATTAAAAATTTTATACTATTCCCCCACCCATCTACCCACTCCAAAAAAAATTTAACAAAATAAAAAAAAATAAAAAAAAACGAAAAACACAACAAAAAACGCAAACAAAAATGCAACTTTAAAAGATTAAGAATGATGAATAAATGATATAAATGATAACAGACGTACTTAAGATGACTGCAATGTCTGAATTAAAGTTAAAAAAAATTAACACAAAAACATACACGCTATACAGTCACATAACAATACACACATACTATATATATATATATATATATATATATATATATATATTATATATATATATATATATATATATATATATATATATATATATATATATATATATATATATATATATATATATATATTTATATTATATATATATATAAAGACTTTTATTAATTAATAGATACAATAAAAATTTATTATTTGTTTTTCCCCAAAGGCTGCCATTGAAAATAGATACCAATGTTGAGGACTACTCAATTTTCAGTGATATTATAATTCGTATCTTATAATTCCAAAATAGTTAAGAGGCTTTTTCTATTTCATATTATTAAGTAGTTTTTTATTCCGCTAAAATATTAGTTTCTCTGTGTCCGAAATTAAAATAAAAGGTGAGAAGGAAAGAAATAAAAATATATTTAAAAAAATTTAAATATTTTTTCAAAAAAAAAAAAAAAAAAAAAAAAAAAAAAATCAATCAATCATCATGCTAAAGAAAAAATACCTTCTTAAGATAAGCAGATTTTACATGGTAACAAGTATTTCCAATTTAAAGAAAATATATTTACCTGAAGCTTATGGTTGAGCAAGAGCAGTTAAGCAAATAAATAAATAATAATATATATATATATATATATATATATATATATATATATATATATATATATATATATATATATATATATATATATATATATATATATATAATAAATATTATATAATTTTACTAAATAAAAAATTTCTCAAAAATATAAAAAAATTTTAAAACTAAAAACATTTATTATTTAATGTTTAAAAAACATCATTAAATTATATATATATATATATATTATATATTATATATATATATATATATATATATATATATTATATATATATATATATATATATATATATATATAAAAAAACACACACACACACACACACATATATATATATATATATATATATATATATATATATATATATATATATATATATATATAATATATATATATATATATATATATATATATATATATATATATATGTGTGGTGTGTGTGTGTGTGTGTGTGTGTGTGAATCATGCATGATATGTTTTTCACACAATATCGGGATATTTTAATAGGAAAATTGAACAGCAGAAGAGATTCGACGTTATAGCCCGCAAATTCATCTTATCTTAACCTTTTAGAATGTTATTTGTAAGTTTTGCATCCTTAAAGTATATGGAGTCGTTTCTGATGTAACGATTATAGCAAAAAAAAAAAAAAAAAAAAAGAATGACCCCTGATAAAATATCAGGATGCAACGAGGAAGCCATGAAAGAATATGTCATTGCCAACACTAGCACCATGAATTGCCCTTGACACATTTTAAAAATCTACTACTATATATATATGCAGATCAGTATGTTACTGAACTGTCTTGCTCTTTTGGCATAACTGTTTCACAACTATCATATTAGGGGTTCCTTATCAAACTATACGTGTCGAGTAGAGAGATGGAGAAATTGAGTTTTGATGGCATTGAAAAAACCATGTTTTCTCTACCCCAATTTGAAATGCGAGATAGATCATAGGTCAGTTGCTCCAAGGTTACCTCCCTTGCATCTATTAACCGCTGTTGGAAGGGGCGCTCTTCAAATTGAAAAGAGTAATGAAAAATGGTGTCATCGGCATAGGAGTGGATATTATATGAAGTAACAGAGAGGTCATTAGTTAAAAAGTAGAAAAACTATTGGAGATAGAACAGATCCTTGAGGAACACCATTATTAATGAATTTAAAGGATGAATGGTGGACGTCTACAAATGCTATAGAAAAAATAGAAATGAAATCAGAGAGAAGGTCACAGAGAGAAGGATAGATTCCG
>SEYY01014652.1:7500-10000 GCA_009176605.1 Armadillidium nasatum | reverse complement strand
TTATTATTATTATTATTATTATTTATATTATTATATTTTATTATCCATTAATTCCATATATATTATATATATATATATATATATATATATATATATATATATATATATATATATATATATATATATATATATATATATATATATATATATATATATATATATATATTGGATATCGAAAATATAGGAAAATAATACTCTCTCAATCAATTAGTCTTCTGCTAAGGAAATGATATCTGATCTTGGCATTTAACTTCAGCAAAAAGCGAGTTAATTCTCATAAGGTGTGGAAAACAACTATGCACCAGCAGGTCAAATAATCAATAAACCTAAATTGAACCTAATTTTTTTTATTTTTTTTTATTTAAAAAATTAAAAAAAAAAAAAAATTTTTTTTTTTTTGAATTTAAACTATTAACCAAATTTTTTTTTGTTTTTGTTTTGAATTTAAACTATTAACCTATTTTTTTTTTTTTAATTTAAACTATTAACCTAATTTTTTTTTTTTTTTTTTTTTTATGAACTTAATCTAATTAAAATTGCTTACTCTTTTGATATTTTAAATAGTTATGTTCAACATATGTTAAAAGTAAGTAATGTATTCAAAATTTTATTTTATTAAAAAAAATGTATGTATATTTTAATATTATCTTAAATAGTAGTATGGAAGCCCCGGTATTTTTTTTAACCTTGAAAGCCAAATTTTTTTTTTTTTAACAGTAGTCTACCACCACTCACGGGTAGAGCCATTTTAAAGGAGGGAGCAAAGCAGTCTTGCTAGATTTCCTAAAACCAAGATCTGATCGAGGAGAAAACTGGTAAAGAAGTAGAATTGAACCCTTAATATAGCAATGTCATTACGTCATTCTAATTCTTTAGAGATTAGATTCAAGATTAAAAGTAGTATTAAAGAAAATGCTCATGGATGATTTCTGAAACATTTTCCTTGGCTTGAAGGTCGAAAGGAAATGGAAAGATGAGTAAACAGATTTCTTTAAATATCAAGACACTAAATTTTAAGCAGCAGCTTTTGTGTAAGAACTTCGAAGCTAAAACATTTATAAACAAGTAAAAACTTATTTTAAACAAAAACTTTTGATTGATTACTACTCCACGCTGAAAAATAGCTTACAATAAATTTTTTAAATTTTTCTTAAAACTATTAGATAACTCCTAATAGGATAGCCATAAAATTTTTATATGAATAAATAATGACTATGTCTTCAATACAAATACAAATTTTACAACTAAATCTTCAGGTTCTCATTTTCCTTTTTTTCCTTCTAATAATGATAATAATGATAATAATAATAATAATAATAATAATAATAATAATAATAATAATAATAATAATAATAAATAATCAAATAAAATAAAATCTTTTATGTACTTAAAATAAATAAATAAATATGTAAATAAATAAAAAAAGTAAAAAAAATAAAAAAAACTACTGTATAAATCAGATTAATGAAAATGATCTAACTGATTTATTGTTAAAAGCCAATTTTGATTGCCATAAAACGAATAATAAATAATAATATTCAGCTATATATATATATATATATATATATATATATATATATATATATATATATATATATATATATATATATATATATATATATATATATATATATATATATATATATATATATATATATATATATAATATATATATATATATATATATTGTTTAATAATATATTAAAATAGTGATTTTTTTACTAAGAACCTAGAATATGGTAAAAGAAGTAACAAAATCATTGAAAACAACAACACAACCTTACAACAACTTCTAAAAAAATCAAAAAAAAAACACACACACACAAGAAACGAAGGAAATAATATATTACAAGCAATAATGCTTAGTGAGCAAAGACTAAAGTTGTGCCAAGTATTTATGGCTTTAAATAAGTCAAAATATACCATATAAATAAAATCCTGAGGACCAGTGTATATTCCGCAAGGTACGTTGACAATCAGCCATACTCACATGAGGAAAAATTGGAAGCTACGAAGACCGGCTTAGTCATTGCGATAGCATCTTACATACAGTTATTGCCATAATAGGAGGGGTATTTTTTGGGGTGATCGAAAAAAAAAAAGTTACGAAAATCAGCTTATACGGTCACTGCCATAATAGGAGGAGTATTTTTTGGGGTGATTGTAAAAAAAAAAATATGAGGCACCGAAGATCAGCTTACTCATTGCGATAGCATCTTACATACAGTTATTGCCATAATAGGAGGGGTATTTTTTGGGGTGATCGAAAAAAAAAAAGTTACGAAAATCAGCTTATACGGTCACTGCCATAATAGGAGTAGTATTTTTTGGGGTGATTGTAAAAAAAAATAGGAAGCTACGAAGATCAGCTTAGTCATTGCGATAGCATCTTACATACAGTTATTGCCATAACAGGAAGGGTATTTTTTGGGGTGATTGTAAAAAAAAATATGAGGCAACGAAGATCAGCTTACTCATTGCGATAGCATCCTACATACAG
>SEYY01014652.1:0-2500 GCA_009176605.1 Armadillidium nasatum | reverse complement strand
ATTTAATTTTATTACAAAAAAATTTTCAAAAAAATCTGATATTATATAATATGTATATTATATATATATATATATATATATTATATATATATATATATATATATATATATATATATATATATATATATATATATATATATATATATATAATAAATAAATAATAATAATAAATAAATATAAAAATATTAAACAAATAATAAAAAATAAATAAATAATAATAAATAATAAAAATATATATATATATATATATATAATATATATATATATATATATATATATATATATACTATATAAAAAAAACTAAATTAAAAATATACAGAGAGAAGAGAGAGAGAGAGAGAGATAGAGAGAGTGTGAAGAAGAAAGGGAAGAAAGAGAGAGAGAGAGAGAGAGAGAGAGAGAGAGAGAGAGAGAGAGAGAAGAGAGAGAGAAGAGAGAGAGAGAGAGAGAGAGAGAGAGAGAGAGAGAGAGAGAGAGCTGCTATATTCTTTGACTATCTGAACTACGAAATAGTACACTTTCTTTCTAAAATCTAAAATCGTCGATGTTGGTGATTTCAATGTTCATAAGTCTCCAATAGTCTCTATTTATCAACATAGTTATTGTTAAACGCCTACTAAATTATCTATTACCAAAGCTTCAAAGAGTCCATCGGTATGCAAAGAACGAATAATTGAGGTCATTCGCTCTAATATGGAAATGCAAATTAAATTGTATTTTTCTTTTAAAAAAAAAAAAATGTTTCAAAAATGAGTTTTCTTGGGTTTTGCTCCCTTATTGACTTTTCATTCCCTGTCTCGCAGTTGAACTACTGGTTTAAACGGTAGAGTGATTAGCTCACGTGTTTGAGGGTGCCGGTTCGATCCCACTTGCGGATCCTAGGTATATATACTACCTAGAAAAGTTCCTTTTCCTCTTTATTTATTTATTTTTTTTAAATCTTATTATTCTATCACAATTCCAACTGTGACAGTTTATTTTCTCAAGAAGTATTTCATCTTACAGGACAGCTGGTGCGATTCGTCTATCTACACACTATAAAAATTTCTCTGTCAAACTTTTCATACATAAGCTCCTCTGGGAAAGTTTGGAACACACCTAGTATTTTAATTTCCTTCACTCTTTATATCAGTTTACGTACGTCTTTGATTTTATTGGAATACGTAATTGACACTACCCACCTGCTGCATTTCATTTCTTCTTCAGGCCTTTCTCACAAAATGCGATATAAGGTAAAACAGGCCGTAACAAATTCCTCAGAACAAAAACATATGAAAGAAAAGTACTACGAGTATATTGAACAATATCAGAGTTGCCAATCTCTTCACAAATTAGTATGAAGACATTACACTCCTTATGTTGTGAAGGTTTGAAGTAGCTTTCAAGTTGGAGATACGAAATTAATTTTTAAAGAAATAGATTTCACAATGAAGGTTTAGCATCACCTGGAAATTCATTTTAGTGCAAGAATAAAATATGAAATTTATATATATGATATATTAAATTTGAACTGATTGAAAGAACGAGAGGCAAAATCGCTGGCATAAGAACGAAATGAATCAGACAAGCAGCTGAGGAATCGTTAAAGAATGTAAGAATAAGGTAGGAGAAAATTTAAAAGATACCCTACTAGTGAAAGAAGAGGAAGCAGCATTCGCCCTATCGGCAGCTCTCGATATGAAGAGATATGAGAAAAAGTTAGAAATGAATGAGCAAAGTGAAGGAGGAGATAAGAAGGAAAGAAACATAGAAAGTAGTGACGCAAAAGCAAAGGATATGTCAAGAGGATACTTAATACTTAATGTCCGAAGATGAAAATCGGCAAAATAAAGTGTACCACCAGCTGGCTGAAATGTGAAGGCCCAAGGGCTCTTTTAGGGGATAATTCTGTGATGATATATAATGACATAAGTTTAAGAGCCAGCAAAGAGTTGCATACACTGGATAGTGAGACTTTAACGACAGAAAGGTATGAGGAAAACATCCTTTTGGGACATCCTTTTGGGATTATAAGTGATTTTCTTGCCTTCAACTTGAGACAATTTCTTATACTCCATGACAATCCAATGGCACACACTGTAGCAATCGTCCACCAGTACCTCGAAAAGTTTAGAATCCACCTCCTGCCAGTAGCTGCAAAAAAAAAAAATAAATAAAAAAAAATAAAAAAATAAAAAAAATAAAAAAAAAAAAAACTTGAATCCCCAAAACATGTTTGGAACATGTTGGGGGTGCTTGTGAGGGTCCAGACACATGCTCAGTCGACACTCACGGAGCTGGAGGAGCACAGACAAAGGAGTGAGACAACATCTCTCAAGGCGCCATCAACAGGACAGTTTCATCAATGCCGTAACGGATACAGGAAGTACAGATAGTCAGAGGAGACACTACGCATTATTGATTAGAGGTTTTGTTACTTTCTGCTTAGCTATTAATTGTAATTTTGTTATAATGTCACATTACAATGAATATACCATCTCAGTGATTTTTTTTCCTCCTC
>SEYY01014651.1:0-19141 GCA_009176605.1 Armadillidium nasatum | reverse complement strand
CCTATGGAACTAATGATAAAAAATACTTTAAAATACATGTTCTTAATCATTCAGATGTGAAGTTATTCAAATGTTCTGAATGTTCCTATGGAAGTAATGACAAAAGTAACTTGAAGAAACACATGCTTAAGCATTCAGATATAAATTCAGATATCAGTTATAATAAATAACATCAAAATAAAAATGGGAAAATTTCAAGGGGATTCAATCTTTCCACTGATTTTTGTTCTCGCTATAAGACCCCTCAGTGTATTAATAAATGAATTAGGAAATGGATATAGAATTAATACTAGAAATGAAAAGAAGTCAAAAATCATGTCTCATTTATTCTACATGGATGACTTGAAGTTTTGTATGCTCCCAACAAAGAAGAAATCATCAAGCGGATAAAAACCGTGAAAAAATTTTCAAATGATATTTATACGGATTTCGGATTGGATAAGTGTGCTTTCTTCGTGCTAAAGAAAGGTAGAAGAACAGAAACAGAGAATATAATAATTAATGGAGATGAGATAAAAGAATTAGAGCAAGAACGAACTTGCAAGTATCTTGAAATTGAGGATTCAGAAAAAATAGAAAAGTTAATAATGAAAAGAAGTTTAAAAACAGAACATAGAAGAAGATTAAAACTAATACTGAAAACAGAGCTGAAACCAAAGAATAAAATACAAGCCATTAAGACCCTCTCCATACCAGAGAATAGAATATAGAGATGTTAGAGATTGTACCCATCATTGTAGGAGCTACAGACATTATCAAGAAGAGTCTTGTTGAACATCTGAAAAGATTTCCTATCCATATTTCAACAATAGAACTGAGCATGACAGCGATCAAGAAAAGCATTTGCATATTGAGAATGACTTTGAGATTTAGGTAACAGAAGAAAAAAATACATAAGGAATCATCCTTAGGCCTGAGGTTCGGGCTTGGATGAATCTTGTTAAAAATTCACCTTTAATAAAAGGAGAGAGAGAAAAAATAATAGTTATTTAAATGTTGTGTGTGTAGCTATGAATGTGATCGTAAATTTGTCTTAAAAACACACATGCTTACGCATAAAAATAAAAAAAAATTATTCAAATGTTCTCATTATAGTTATGAAACTAATAATACAAGAAGTTTAAAATCGCACATTTTAAATCTTGTGAATGAAAAATTATATAAATGTTCTGATTGTCCTTATGAATGTAAAAATAAAGGTAATTTAAAAATACACATTTTAAATCATGGGAATAAAAAATTAATATAAATGTTCTGATTTGCTTATTCATTAAAAAAATAATTTAAATGTTCTGAGGGCAACTTTAAATCTAATTGTAAGCATAATTTAAAGAGATAGATGCAAAAAAGAAATGATGTAACTGAAAGATATTCAAAATAAAACATCAAATATTCTTTTTTGCTTATTATTTATCTTGGTTATTATTTTCCTTCTTATTTGTACTGGCACTAAAAAAACTCCCTGAGCAATTTGTTAAACAACGATAATATTTACTACAGAAATGAGAATAAAGCAAAAACATTTATTGTCACACCTGTTCTTTCTTTGGACAATGTAAAACTGTACTCAACTAAACATGGAATAAGCTGTAATGACAGTTAAGGTAGTGAAACACTTGCATTATGACATAAGATTTGAATTCGAAATCAACAACTGTACCTTTGTACTATTGTCCAAAAGTTACTTTAGCCTTGTTTCAAGATTCAAGACACTTCTAAATTTTTGCTTATCCCACTATAAAAAAGTATACTGTAAGTAAAAAGTTTTAACAAATATAAAAGTCAAAATTATTAATAATGTTATTGTTTTAGCATAAAAAAAACTTTTAGTGAGGTTTTATCTGTATAATTGGGTTTTTCTCTAAAATAGAAGGGTTGATAGAGCTAAAACTGGAACCACATTTTTAAAATAACTGGCAAAAAAGTTACCACAGACTATCCATTCGTGATAGAAATTTTATGTTCTTTAAATGAAGTTAAATTAATTAATTTATTTTTTTTTTTCAATGATGGGCATAAATGTCCTATTTATGGAAAGGTATAACATAGAGAAAGAAGACCCGCACAAGGTCCTTCCTGATGTAAATATCTGAGATGAACATAGATGCGTTTCTAGAGTGAAGAAATTGAAGGAAAATTATTCTAAACAGAGGTGACCAGAAAGGAGGTAGTACCACTACAAACAAGTAAAGAGTTGCCAATCGCTACTTAAAACTAGAGTGAAAAAATTCACTTCTTGTGCTTCAAGGAGTGGACAAAAAATAAAGGAATTTGTAAGTAAATAACGGAACTTTTATTAATTTGGACTAGATTGGTCAAACGACAAAACTTTATTTAAAAAGAAAATCAAAGGCCTGAGTTCTCGGAAACTATTGATACAACTGAAATTTTACAAGAATGCAAAAAATTCGTAAGTTGCCCAATTATGAATAGTACCAAAGTTATATTTTGGTACCTTCAAAACTAAAATTTTCATCCCAAAATGTATGAAAAGTTGTATAAAAGAGGCTCGAACCATTTCTTGGAATGAAAATATTAGTTTCGCAGGTACCAACGTACAACTTTGGGAAGGCCCATAATTGGACGACTTACGCATTTTTGCATTCTTGTAAAATTTCAGTAGTATCAAGCGATTAAGAAAATAAAATAAATTAATATAAATTTAAGCATTTTATTCAGTTGTGGAGGAAATCAACGTCCAATTATATTTTTTTGCCACATTATTGAAACCTTGAACACTGTTTTACTCTTAAATTCTGGCTTTGGGTATTTACTGTAAAAGGAGGGTAAGTTATTTAAAATTTAGTTTTTTTTTTTTATTTAATTATTATTTTTATTTATTGGTTTAATTTATTTATTTATTTTCTTTTTGCAAGCTCTGTACGAGTATGACCATGATGGAACAACCTTTATTAATCACAAATTTCATTTAATTAAAAATAAATAAATAAATCTGTCTAGTATCTATAAATATAGACTTATTAAAAAAGTTTTTTGTAGCTAAGTTGTTCCATAGAATTATGTAGTACTGTAGAGGAGAATAAAAAAATAGGGAACAAAAGAGAATAAAAAGCTTTAGGATTGAAAGGGGCCAGTATTCAGCAATCTATCACAAAGTCTTTAATGAACCCTAGGCCAAGAAATGTACGGTTAAGGAGATAAACACAGGTATAAGTAATATATGGCAACTGGTGGATGGGTTGAACATACGGTAAGCCTGTAGGTGTAGCCCCTATGACCACTTAATAACAGCTATAAAATTACGATTCGTTTGGTAGAACTGTAGAACGATTGGTAATGGCAGATACCGAAGTATCTTTTCCAACATTAATGAAACATGCGAGCAGAAAGTGTACGTATTACAGAATATCAGTATTGAATGCTTAAATTTATTATTTTTTTCCAAGTTATCTTATAATATTAATTTTACAATGTGACCATGAAACCAGTCAAGGAGCAGCTATCTTTTTACAGAAGTAATCAGTTTTCTTTCGTGCTAGATTTTAGTGTCAGTCGTTTTTAACTTCTAGGTGATACTGATGCTTACAAAACATTTATATCCATTATTATTATTTTTTTTTTTGCTACATCTTATGATAAAACCAATAGGATATCATAGGACTCCACGCAATCATACCCCAATAGCTTAATATGATAAATCCAAAGGTGACTCTGGTATTTTTGTTACCTACTAGGCTTGAGGCAATTTTCTTAAGGTCCATTAAGGAATTTACCATAGGTTTACCTTCCCCAAACCTTATGACCCTTACTGAGAAACCTAATGACAAACGTCTGAGCCCTATTTAAAATGTACGATATATCTACATTGAAACCTAGCTCCAGTGAATTTTTCTCGCCAATATAATCATGTGTATGCAATCAAAGTTGGCATAATAAAAATAAAATTATATAATTCAGTTGATTTTTTGCGAAATTTTTAAATTTTTTTAAATAACGTCACTGACTTCCTATTTTTAATTTTAAAATATCATAAGAGCGATTAAGAATATAAAATAAATCAAAATTAATTAATATTAAATTAAGCATTTTATTCAGCTGGGGGGAAAATCAACGACCAATGATATTTTTTGCCAAATTATTGAAACCTGCAACACTTTGCTTTTAAATTCTGGCTTTAGGTAGAATTATGTAGAACTGCAGAGGAGAATAAAAAAATAGGGAACCAAAGAAAATAAAAAGCTTTAGGATTGAAATGGGTCAGCATTCATCAATCTATCACAAAGTCTTTTTTTTTTCTCCTCAAAGATGATTTTTTTTTAAATAATTGATTTAATCGGACCAATTCACATAAATACATTTAATATTCTATTCAAAGCTCTAACTGTCACTATTTACTTATTTTCTAATTATAGAAATTAATATTTTTTTTCTTCAAAATTTAAGTGCTGTGAATTCCAACGCCAAAAATAAATATTTTTTATTTTATTAATTTATCTTAATAATAATATAGTAATAATTAAAATTAAATATCAGCACAGAACCATAAAATATTTTTTAAAATAATATAATATAGTTTACTTGCTTTATTTAAAATTTAAATAATCAGTGAATTGGATTTTTATAAAATTTAAATATTATTTTGGAACCGTTTTTAATTGGCAACTATGGTCTGGTGTATTTTTTGGAGGTGAAGTTTCCGACATTGAATATAAATAAAGAATACATTGAAGCGTGGTAGTGGTACTGGTTTTGTTTGTGTTTTATTATGTGAGTGCTTTAATAAACAATATATCTTACATATTTTTCTGATATATTACAATAAATTGTTAATTGTTGCAGTGCGTTTGATTGCTTTGTAATGCTTATGTATAAGACAATCATTGTGGAAGATGAATCTTGACCTAGGTCACCTAAATATAGTGTAAAGTACAAACCCAACATTACAACTTCCTATATATATATATATATATATATATATATATATATATATATATATATATATATATATATATATATATATATATATATATATATATATATATATATATATAATACAGAGAGAGCACAGACTCTAGGGCCTCTATGCAAGCTACAACAAGCAGCAGCAACAAGACAAATGGCACCACAGTTAGAGACTGACAACAACAGACAAGTATTTCTAATGCTTAATAAGTCAGCATGAAAATAAAAATATATTAAGTTCTGTGATCTTATGTTATAAAATTGTGCCTAGTGGTAATTTGTGATGTCTCTGGTGTTTGATGTTTGTCTCTGATGTTTCTGATGTCTCTGATATTTGATTTCAAACAACTATCAGTATATGTCAGTTTATTTAAAATGAGGTGAGACAACTCAATTCACCCTCCACAAAAAAATGTATCCAAGTTTATTTGAATTCGGAGAGTAACAATTTTACATTATAATCTGATCTTCGACTTTATTGCTTTATATATTTATATTTTGCCAACATATAGTGAAAGTTAAAGGTTTTTACTTTTGTTATATTAAAACATGGATAAAAAGATCTGTACAAGCTTTAGTACAGAACAAGCATATTAATTATTGCCATTTGACATGATATTTAGCACCCCTATTAACACTTTGAAAAATTTGCTATATATATATATATATATATATATATATATATATATATATATATATATATATATATATATATATATATATATATATATATATATATATATATATATATATATATATAATATATAAAATTAAATAAAAATATAAACAATTGTAAAAATAAAAAATAAAAAGTCTGGAGTCGATATAAACAATTCACTCCAGATTCTGAATCCAATTCTCTATTTTTGATTTAGATTGAAATATATATTTTATATTATAAGGCCAACTTTTGGCCACTGTCCACATTTTCCATTTCAGTCTGTAAATACTCAGCATTACAGTACTTTCAGATTTATATGAAATAAAAAAATATTTATTTCATATTTAATTATTTAATTTTCTAGAGGATAAACAAAAAAAAATCATTATTTTCATAACTGAGCCAAGGTTTTTTAACAGTTTTATTTTATACCCGCATTAGTGGTCATTAGATTTTGAGAGCAAGTAGAATTTAATTATTATGTTGGTACAGATAAAACGTGTTTCAAGCAAAATAGATCAAAGTAAAATAATAAAAAAAAAAGTGTATTGAAATGGGTGTGGAACCCAAGTAAGTGGAAATTCTTTTCAGAAGTATAAAAAGTCTTGAAAGTTTTTCACTTCTATTAATTGTTTTTAGAAATTTTATTTTTAAAATTCAGTATATTTAATTTCATACACTGTGTAATAAAGAATATATTCTTATGTTCTCTAATAAAAAATTTCAGGAATAGAGGCTAATTTGAATTATTTATTTAATCAGAGAATTTAAAATAGTTTATTACAATATATTTATTAAAAAATAAATACTGATTCCATTATGGATTTCAAGTACAAAACTGAAATTAAGGATGAGATTTTAGAATTTACTGAAGATGATGGAAAGATCACTCATCGCTTAGATCAAGTTTTAAGAAATGACGAACTTCAGGTATGAAAAATTATTATTATTATTGAATTATAATGCTAAAGATAATTGACGTATTATTGAAATTATAAATACTTTTGTTTATTTGTTAATGTTATTGTGATTTGATTGATAAAAATTATTATTGGTATGACAAAGGTAAAAAAGGTTTGTCAAAAGCAAATTTGTTTTGTTTTACTTTTTTTCAAATATTCTTTTTTACTTTTTTAAATTAAATTTTTTTTTTTTATTTCTTAAAATCTAACTTTAAACTCATTAACTTGAATAATTCATATATTGGAGTAAACTACAACAAAAATCCCTTAGGGATATTACCTCCATACTTATTTGTAAGGTATTAATATCCTTGCTTCAGTATTAATAATTTCCACATCTTAAACTTGGATCAGTAAATTCACCTTTGGTTTTCTTCCGTCTTTTCTCTTACCCAATAAAATTTAATACCTAATCTGAAAATGAAATAATTTATTTTATTTATTTATTAATTATTATTATTATTATTATTATTATTATTATTATTATTATTATTATTATTGGTTTTGAAAGTATTGAATTGTAAAATATTTTGATCAGGAGAGAAATTACCTTGCAAACATCAATATCAAAAGAGAGATCGAAGTGAAAGATGAGCCTTTTGATATTGTTGAAGCGAAAGATGAATCTTTAGGTATTGAAGAAGAAGATTCTATGATTGATGAACTTGTTGAGTCGAATTCTGCGGTAGATGAAAATCAGGTATCTATAAGGAGTTTATCATTGATTGGAGTATTTAAAAGTTTCTATATTAATCCCAGTTTATTGTCACCCTACTGTTTCTAATTTGGATGTATGTGAGTTTTCTTTTTTATAGCGTAGGCTCTCTTGCTAATCTACAACTAATTCATCACCTAATTCTACTGATTACCCAAACGCTTTGACTATCTAAACTTCAATATAAAGCATATCTTTCTTCTCTTCTCTTTTCAGTGTTCATTAACACCAGTGGCTTTCCTCTTGTTCTAATGATAAAGCCGGTGAGCTCTTCTACCATTTTTGTTTCATAACCTTTCAGCAGTTGGTGAACTCCCTACTCATATCTTGGCGAATATTTCTAGTGTACTTGACCTTGTGTTTACCTCTGAACTTTCTCCTTACAATGTTTTAACTTTTCCTCCTCTGGGCTCATTTGATCACCTTATCTTTGTATCTTTTGTCTTTTCAAATCTTCTGCTGGAATGTCACTCGCCTTCTGTAAGGAGTTGTTGTAGAATACAAGGAGTAAAAAGAGGTCTTGATAGAAAAGATACAAGGTTTAGAGATAAAATTCCTGTTAAGTCTTTGATTTTTTGCTAAAGAATCCCAACACAATACAGAGTTATTAAGCTTGGATTAGTAGTAATCAAGCATCAATGAATTTGTAGAATTTGACTTAAAGAATAAATAATAAATACCATATTTAAATATTCTTACCTTTGAAGGAAAAAGATTTTCATTTAAAATTTTACCTGCTTCAATTTCCTTGAACACCTTTTGCAAAGGCTTTGAAAGTACCTTCCAGCAGCATGTTGAATTCAAGAAACCCAAACTAAATTTGATAAATTTATGATAAGAATGATGCATTTACATATCAAAATCACATTCAAAAAGTATGACACATTCTCCAGTAACACCAATGAAAAATTTAAATACAATAAATAAATTGATATCACTGGTTAATATAGTTAAGTAATTATTTATATGAATTAATAAAGTTTAGAAATCTGTGAAAATACTTTTTGGTTCTTGTTTCAGTATCTGAAAAATACTTCTTCCACCAGCAGTTACTGATGCAAAGAGGGTGGTTTTTGAGCAACAAACCTCAGATTTTTCTCGTATTTAAAATTGTGGCAGAGAAAACATGGTCATTTTCAATTCCTCATAAAACTCACTTCCTCCATCTCTCTATTCGACACATCCTTCCACACAACTATTAATATATAAAGCACACAACTCAAACCTTGGTCTGTCCTATAATATTCTTAGTGTATCTTTTTTTGTTTTTCTTGTGATCTTTCTTTTAAAGATCATATTTCTACTTACAAACAAGTTTCTCAGATGTTGGATGGATGTTCTGAGGCATCTTCAGAATTTCTTTACATAACCCTAGTTGCTATTTATAGGGGTGTTATTCACCCCATGTATGGAGTATACTTCACATCTAGGGCTTTTCGACATTAGCTCCACAATTTCATTCTACCCTTAAAAATGTTGCGTCACTCTCCCCATACTATTACAACAGACACTGCTCTTCAGAACTCCAATCGTTTACATCCTTTATTGAGAAAGGGTCGTGCGACGCGCCTTTCTATAGTCTCATCCTTTTTCTATCGAACTCTCCGACCCTAGACATAACCGCTCTGCTCAATCTTTCATGTTCTTTAAAGGAAAAGAATGAAACACACTCCCTTTATCTATATTTTCAACTTCTTTTGATTTACATTCCTTGACACGCTGTATTAGGACACTTTGGCCTATTAATTGATAAATTGATATTTCCCCAACTCTAGTGGAAATTAATAGGCCTCTGGTCTTTTCCCATCATATATATATATATATATATATATATATATATATATATATATATATATATATATATATATATATATATATATATATATATATATATATATATATATATATATATATATATATATATATATATATATATATATATATAATATAATAAAAAAAAAAAAAAAAAAAAAAAATCAAAAAAATAAAAATTAAAAAATAAAAAAATTTTAGGTTGGCCCAATAAAGCTTGTAAATTTTATGGATTTTTTAAATTTGAATATGAAAATATGACAAAATATTTTTTTTAAAAGATTTTTTTCTTTATCTAAAGACAACTCAAAGTTAATTCATTTTACAGACAGTTATTTGTGATACTGGCGAAGATGGAAACTGTTTCAAAGTGAAAAGGACTTCGAGAGGGAGACCTCAATCGTCAGGAAGACAGGAGCGAAGGGTTAACAAAAATCATTGCCAAACTCTTAGTTGCAAAGTTTGTAATTTAAATTTTGAAAGTAATGATGAGTTGAAAAGTCATTTGATCTCCCATAAAAGAATGTTTAAATGTGAACATTGTAGTTATGAGTCTAATTACAAATCAAGTTTAAAAAGTCATCTTCTTATCCATAGCAATGTAAAATTATTTAAATGTTCTGAGTGTACCTATGAAAGTAATGACAAAAGTAACTTTAAGAGACACTTGCTTAATCATTCAAATGTAAAGTTATTTAAATGTTCTGAATGTTCCTATGGATGTAATAACAAAAGAGACTTAAAAATACACCTTCTTAATCATTCCAATGTAAAGTTATTTAAATGTTCTGAGTGTACCTATGAAAGTAATGATAAAAAATACTTAAAAAAACATATACTTAACCATTCAGATGAAAAGTTATTCAAATGTTCTGAGTGTACTTATGGAAGTAATGACAAAAGAAGCTTCAAAAGACACATGCTTAACCATTCAGATACGAAGTTATTTAAATGTTCTCATTGTACTTATGAATGTAATTATAAAAGAAGTTTAAAATTGCACATTTTAAAACATGGGAATGAGAAATAATTTAAATGTTTTGATTGTGATTTTGAAACTAATTATAAAGGTAATTTAAAAATACACATTTTAAATCATGGAAATGGAAAATTATTTAAGGGTTCTGAGTGAGTGCAGATTTGAATGTAATCGGATTCATTCTTTAAAAAGGAATTTGCTTATTCATAAAAAACAAAAAATAACTTAAATGTTCCTCTGAGAGCAAAATTAAATCTAATTGTCAGTATAATTTAAAAAGAGAAACTTAAAAAAGAAATGTCACTGAAAGATATTAAAATAAAACAAGAAATATTCTTGGTTATTATTTATCTTCCTTCTTATTTATACTACTGGCACTCACTAAAAAAAACTCCCGAGCAATTCGTTAAACAACGATAACATTTACTACACAAATGAGAAGAAAGCAAAAACATTTATTGCACCTGTTCTTCTTTGGACAATGTAAAACTGTACTCAATAAACATGAAATAAGCAGTAAGAGAGTTAATGTAGGGAAACACTTGCAGATGACATAAGATTTGAATTTGAAATCAACAACTGTACCTTTGTGCTATTGAAGAAAGAACAAACTGAAGTGTCCAAAAGTTGCTTTGGAATCTTATTTCAAGATTCAAGACCCAATTCCAAATTCTTGCTTATCCCACTATGAAAAAAATATACTATAATAAAAAGTTGTACCAAATATAAAAGTCAAAATAGTAATGTTTTTGTTGGAGCAAAGTTTTTATCTGTATCATAAGTTTTCCTCGAAATAGAAGGGTTGATAGCTTAAACTGGAGCCACATAATTTTAAAATAACTGACAAAAAAGTTACCGACTATCCAGCCTTGATAGAAATTTTATGTTCTTTAAATGAAGTTAAATTAGTTTCTTAATTTTTTTAAAATGTTAATGATGGACATAAATGCCCAATTTATGGAAAGGTATAACATAGAGAAAAAGATCCGCACAATATCCTTCCTGATGTAAATATATGAGATGAACATAGATGCATTTCTAGAGTGAAGAACATGAAGGTAAATCATTTCTAAACAGAGGTGACCAGAAAGGAGGAAGTACCACTACAAACTAGTAAAGAGTCACCAATCGCTACTGAAAACGAGAGTGAAAAAATTCACTTCTTGTGCTTCAAAGAGTGTACAAAAAATAAAGGAGTTTGTAAGTAAATCAGAGAACTTTTATAAATTTGGGCTAGATTGGTTAAACGACAAAACGTTTAAAAAAAAACCAAAGGTCTGAGATCTCGGAAACAATCGATTCTACTAAAATTTTACAAGAATGCAAAAATACGTAAGTCGCCCAATTATGGGCCTTCCCAAAGTTGTATGTTGGTACCTTCAAAACTAAAATTTTCATCCCAAAATGTATGAAAAGTAGTAAAAAAAGGCTCGAACCATTTCTTGGAATGAAAATATTAGTTTCGAATGTACCAACATACAACTTTGGGAAGGCCCATAATTGGACGACTTACGTATTTTTGCATTCTTGTAAAATTTCAGTAGTATCAAGCGATTAAGAAAATAAAATAAATTAAAATTAATTGATATAAATTTAATCATTTTATTCAGCTGGGGGGAAAATAAATGTCCAATGATATTTTTTGCAAAATTATTGAAACCTGCAAAACTGTTTATCTTTTAAATTCTGGCTTTAGGTATTTACTGTAAAAGGAGTTTAAGTTATATAAAATTTATTAATTTTAATATTTCAACAAAAATGTTTTTTGATTTAATTATTATTTTCATTTATTTATTTATTTATTTATTTAATTTATTTATTTCATTTTTGCAAGCTGTAAGAGTAGGACCATGATGAAACTACCTTTATTAATTACAAATTTCATTTAATTAAAAAATAAATAAATATATATAGTATCTATAAATATAGACTCTTTCAAAAAAGTTTATTTTAGCTAACTTATTCCTATAATTATTTAGTACTGTAGAGGAGAATAAAAAAATAGGGAACCAAAGAGAATAAAAAGCTTTAGGATGGAAATGGGCCAGCATTCAGCAATCTATCACAAAGTTTCCCCCCCCCCCTCCCAAGATGATTTCTTTTTTTAAGTAATTGATTTAATCGGACCAATTCACATACTTACATTTAATATTCTATTAAAAGCTCTAACTGTCTCTATTTACTTATTTTCTAATTATAGAAATTAATATTTATTTATTTTTCAAAATTTAAGTGCTGTGAATTCCAACGCCAAAATAAATATTTTTTATTTTTTTATTTATCTTAATAATAATATAATAATAATTAAAATTTAAAAGCATCACAGAACCATAAAATATTTTTAAAAATAATGTAATATAGTTTACTTGTTTTCTTTTAAATTTAAATACAATGAATTGGATTTTTATAAAATTTAAATATTATTTGGATCCTTTTTTAATTGGCAACTATGGTTCTGTTGTATTTTTTGGAGGGGAAGTTTCCGATTTTGATGATTGATTATAAATGTTTACAATACATTGAACACATTTGGTACTGGTTTTGTTTATGTTTTATTATGTGTGGTTTAATAAATAAAATATCTTATATAATATTTTTCTGATACATTACAATAAATTGTTAATTGTTACAGTGAGTTTAATTGCGCTATAATGCTTATGTATAAGACAATCATTGTGAAAGATGAATGTAGACCTAGGTCACCTAAATATAGCAAAGTGCAAATCTAACCGTTACAGCTGCCTATATATATATATATATATATATATATATATATATATATATATATATATATATATATATATATATATATATATATATATATATATATATATATATATATATATATATATATATATATATATATATATATATATATATATATATATATATATATATATATATATATAAAATTAGGGACCGACTGGGACTGGAATTTTGCTGGGGCCGGGGTCTCCTAAATTTGTAGAGGTCAGAAGCACTAAAATTTTAGGCTAAGGAAATTAGATATAAATTTAATTGATGTTTATTTAATTATATGGAAGGAGTAGAATAACCAACATTCACTTAAATTGATGATTATATGCATTTTCTCAAAAAAAAAAAAAAAAAAAAAATTACAGATTTTGTATTATAAAAGTTTAAAAAAGTACAAATTTTTTTTTTTTTTTCTGATTCACTATAGTAATTCAACAGGTTTATCTAGGTAAGACCCTAAGGTAAATTTTGAAAAAATGGAATTATTTATACATATTGTTATTTTGCTGCTATGCATTAAATTTGCATTATTTAGTTACATTATTTCAAAATTATTGTTTTATTTATACCTTCAGTCAATATGGTTAAAAGATCAGTTTTAGCAGTATGGGATTACTTTACAATGTTTCAGGATAGGCTTGAAATAGCTCTAAATGTAACATGTGCAGTCAGGAAATTAGAAGAGGATCTCTGTGTTTCCCCAGTAAAAATATTTCAACCAAACCTTTATGGGGGCATTTAAAATCAAATCACAAAGGAGAAAAGGAGAGGTAAAAAAAAAAAAATAAGAATAAGAAAATATTTTTAAAAAAAACAAACAAATCATAATTTTCTTATAATTTGTTTGAATTTTTTTTATTATTATTTGGCTGATTGAGCTGAAATTTTCAGGGTGTATAAATTTCTTCCTGAAGCTCGAAGTTGATTTTGAATGTTTTTCTGAGTCTATAATGGTTTAAAAGTTATTTGGACTCAAAGTTGAAAAAAAATGAATAGCGAGGTCAAACCACTGGTTCACCTGAGCTGAAAATTTAACTGAATAATCTTAGCCCCAATTTCTTGCATTTGTGGGAACAGATTTTTGAAATCACGTATGGAAAAAAAGTTTTGAAATTTTTTTTGCAAGAATCATACTCTTCCAGAGAAAAAAAAATTATTTAAATAAAAAACGCTACCTACTAATTTTTATTTTTTTTTGGGGGGATATTGTTTTAGAGGAGAGACAGGGATGTCTGTCAAGTTAGCAAAAGATTTTAGCTAAAGATTTTTTTTAAGGACAAACTTCAGGGTACAAATATGACAGACAACCACAGTGTAAAAATAAATAAATAAATAAGAAATAGTAAAATATGTTTAAAAATATAATAAATTTAACGAATACAGTGTTATACCCAAATTGTTGTCAGGAAAAATATTTATCTATGGGGGCTCTGCCCCCTGTATCCCAAATCCATGAGTGATGATGATATATACCCTATATATATATTTTTTTAAAATTATATTTTAATTCTTATTTATTTATTTTACTTTTACACTGTGGTTGTCTGTCCTATTTGTCCTCTTAAATTTGTCCTTAAAATCTTTAGCTAAAATCTTTTGCTGACTTGACAGACGTGAGATATGGTTACAACTTTTATTTAGTGCATTATTAAATGCTATTTGTTTTAAGCTAGATATAGACTTTCAAACTTTGGGAATTTTTGAAATTTTGTGAAAAGTAAACCATTTTTGAGAAGTTTTATCTTGAAACCAATGAATCGCATTGAATAAAGTATAGAGAGAAATTTGTAGCCCCATCCCTCCTCTATGCACCCACCATAAAAAAAAAAATAAAAAAAAAAAAAAGGTTTTTTTTTTTTTTTTTTTTTTTTTTTTTTTTTTTTTTTTTTTTTTTTTTTTTTTTTTTTTTTTTTTTTTTTTTTTTTTTTTTGATAGTTGGTGAGTTTTGGGCTTTTAATATTTTTTTTATAACTCAGGGAACAAAAGATTATTAGAAGTTTTTGTAGCCCATAGAATTCTGAATATATATAATCCAAATTTCAGGTTATTCCGAAAAGGGGTTTGGCCCCACCATTCATTTGAAAAGGGTCAAATTTTAAAAAAAACTTAACTGTTATAGACTCAGAAAATCTCTAGAAATTGACTTTTTTCTTAGAGAAAAAAGCTATATACATTTAAAATTTTCAGGAGAATAGGCTGAAAATTAATTTTTTTTTGAAATTGGACTTTCTCCTTAAGTATAATTTCCCATTTTAACCCCAGCAGGCAAACCCCAGTTTTCCCTGATTTTTAGCTGGAGTTGCTGGGGCCAGGACATGCCCCAGTCAGTCCGTAATAATAATAATAATATAAAATACAGAGAGAGCACATATTCCAGGGCCTCTATGCTATCTACAACAAGTAGCAACACAAGACACAAGGCACCACAGCTTGAGACTTGGCAACAGTAGACAAGTATTTCTAATCCTTAGTAAGCCAACATGAAAGTAAAAATATATTAAGTCAAGTGATCTTATGTTATAAAATTGTGCCTAGTGGTAATTTGTGAGGTTTCTGTTATAGATTTGATTTCAAACAACTATCAATATGATGCTGCTTTATTTAAAATTGAGGTAAGTGAGACCTCTCAAACTATCCTCCACAGAAAAATGTATCCAAGTTTATTTATTTGAATTTGGAGAGTAACAATTTACATTATAATTTCATCTTTGACTTTATTGCTTAATAATATTTATATTTAGTATAAAATGAGCATATATATTACTTCCATTTGACATGATATTTAGTACCCCTATTAGCACTGTTTGAAAAATTTGCTATATATATATATATATATATATATATATATATATATATATATATATATATATATATATATATATATATATATATATATATATATATATATATATATATATATATAATTTTTAACTTTGAAATGTATATATTTTATATTATAAGGCCAACTTTTGGCCACTCTCCACATTTTCAATTTCAGTCTGTAATTACTCCACACTACAGTACTTTCAGATCTGTATGAAGTAGGAAAATATTTATTCACTAAATATATAAGTTTCTAAACGATTAAAAAAAAAAAATCATGATGTTTTCATAACTTGAGCAAAGGTTTTTTAATAATTTTATTTTATACACACATTATTAGTCATTGATTTAGAGAGCGAGTAGAATTAATTATTATGTTGGTACAGATAAAACTTAAGTTTCAAACAAAATAGATCAAAGTAAAATCAAAAAGAAAAGTATATTGAAAGTATATTAAGTATATTGAAATGGGTGTGGTGCCCAGGTAAGAGGAAATTCATATCAGAAGTTTAAAAAGTCTTGAAAGTCTTTTTTGGTCTTATTAATTGCATTAAGAAATTTTTTTTTAAATTCAGTATATACAGTTTCATACACTGTGTAATAAAGAATATATTCTTATGTTCTCTAATAAAAAATTTCAGGAATAGAGGCTAATTTTAATTATTTATTTAATCAGAAAATTTAATATAGTTTATTACAAAATTTTTATTAAAAAATAAATACTTATTTTAAAATGGATTTTAAGCACGAAACTGAAATTAAGGACGAGACTTTAGAATTTACTGAAGACGATGGAAAGATCACCCATGATGAACTTCAGGTATGGAAAATTATTATTATTATTGAATTATAGTGCTAAAAACAATTGGCATATTATAGAAATTATAAATACATTTATTTATCTCTTAATGTTATTGTGATTTGATTGATAATTATTATTGGTATGACAAAGGTAAAAAACGTTTGGCAAAAACAAATTTGTTTCATTTTACTTTTTTTCAAGTAGTTTTTTTTTTTTTTTTTTTAAGTTTTTTTTTATTTCTTAATATCTAACTTTAAAGTCATTAACTTGAATAACTCATATATTGGAGTAAACTACCACAAAAATCCCTTAGGGATATTACTTCCATATTTATTTGTAAGGTATTAATATCCTTGCTTCAGTATTAATAATTTCCACGTCTTAAACTTGGATCAGTAAATTCACCTTTGGTTTTCTTCCATCTTTTCTCTTACTCAGTAAAATTTTATACTTAATCTGAAATAAATTTATTTATTTATTTATTATTATTATTATTATTATTATTATTATTATTATTATTATTATTATTATTATTATTATTATTATTATTATTATTGGTTTTGGAAAGTATTGAGTTTATAAAATATTTTGAACAGGAGAGAAATTACCTTGCAAATATCAATATTAAAGGAGAGATTGAAGTGAAAGATGAATCTTTAGGTATTGAGGAAGATGATTCTATGATTAATGAACTTCTTGAGCCGAGTTCTGCAGTAGATGAAAGTCAGGTATGTATAAGGATTTTATCATTGATTGGAGTATTTAAAAGTTTCCATATTAATCCCAGTTTATTTTAACCCAACTGTTTTCTTCTCCTGTCACTACCTCAATTTTTAACCAAAGTTGGATATTTCCCATATATATCCATGATGTTATCTGTTCTTGTGTTTCTAATTTGGATGTGTTTGAGTTTTCTTTTTAATAGCTTAGGCTCTCTTGCCAATCTATAACTAATTCATCACCTAATTCTACTGTTTACCCAAATGCTTTGACTATCTAAACTTCAAAATAAAGCATATCTTTCTTCTCTTTTCCCAGAAGTCATCATTTTGGGATATTACAGTGTTCACTAACACCAGTGTCTTTCCTCTTGTTCTCATGATAAAGGTGGTGAACTCTCCTACCATTTTTGTTTCATAACTTTCAGCAGTATGAACTTCCTACTCGTTTCTTGGAGAAGATTCCAACATACTTGGCCTTGTGTTTACCTCCGATCTTTCTCCTTACAATGTTTAAACTTTTCCTCCTCTGGGTTCATTTGATCACCTTATCTCTGTATCTTGTTTTGTCTTTTCAAGTCTTCTGCTGCAATGACACTCGCCTTTTGTAAGGACTCATTGTAAAATACGAGGAGTAAAAAGAGGTCAACAGAAGATAGGTTTAGAGATAAAATTTCTATAAAGTCTTTGAATTTTTGCTAAAGAATCCCAAAACAATGCAGAGTTATTAAACTTGCACTAATAGTAATGAAGCATCAATGAATTTGTAGAATTTGACTTAAAGAATAAATAATAAATACAAAATTTAAATATTCTTACCTTCTAAGGAGAAAGATATTCATTTAAAGTTTTTCCTGCTTGAATTCCCTTGAACACCTTTTGCAAATTCTTTGAAAGTACCTTCCAGCTGCATGTTGAATTCAAGAAGCACAAACTATATTTTATATATTTATGATAATGATGCATTTAAATATAATTAAGATCACATAAAAAATATTGACATTCTCCAGTAATACCAGTGAAAAATTAAAAACAATAAATAAATTAATATCACTAATTAATGAGTTAAATGATAATTTATATAATTAAAAAAGTTTAGAAATCAGTGTAAATACTTATTGGTTCCCGTTTAAGTATGTGAAAAATACTCCTTCCAACAGAAGTTATTGATGCATAGAGAGTGGTCTTTGAGCAACAAATTTCTGATTTTTCTTGTATTTCAAATTGGGGCAGAGAAAAACACTTCCTCCACCTTGCTACTCAACAAATCCTTCATAGGAACATAGGAACATAGGAAAATAGAGACAGTTAGAAGCCACAAGGGCCTATCGAGACTGTCCCAGTCCAAACAAATAATAACAATACTAATACATGCACGAAAGACTAGGTCTATCCCATCCCAGTTATCAGTTCATTCATGCATAGTCATGCATAGATAAAAGAAAAACTAAGCCCCATTACACATGCAATATTCAATGAACCATCACCCACTACAAAAACTGCCGTTAGGCTTAGTCATAGGTTGATCTGTTGATCCAAAAATTCATATATACCCTCCAATTTTGCTTAGTCAGATTATTCTATATAATACCCAAACCATCCATATATCTATCTAGCCCCTTTTTAAATTTGACAAGAGAATCACAGTCAACAACCTCCCGTGGCAAGTCATTCCAAAAATTAACAACTCTATTACTGAAACAGTATTTTCTTAGATCGAGATGGCATGGCTTCTTTTTAATTTTCTTGTTATGTCCTCTAGTTACTCTTCCATTGTCCACTATAAAGTATTTTTCAATCTCTGTATTACTGTCAGATGCAAATATTTTGTAAACTTGTATCATATCCCCTCTGAGAAATCTCCTTTCAACTGAGAACATTCCTAACTCCTTCAACCTCTCTTCATAGCTCTTATTTTCAAAGCCAGAAATCATCCTTGTTGCTCGACGTTGTACTCTCTCCAGCATATCTATGTCTTTTCTTAAATG
>SEYY01014649.1:0-15502 GCA_009176605.1 Armadillidium nasatum | reverse complement strand
CCCTAAATAGAGGACCTCAGTATTTGGATGCGAAGATGTAACAGTCTCGTGAGAAGTAGTTAGGTACTCAAAAAAGGTAGAAAATCTGTTCTATTAGGAGAACAGTAGCAGAAGCACAAGATTATTGAAGTGGTAGGAAGAAAGATTTTAAGCCACAGAACATCGAAGTTAGGAGATTCAAGATTCACAAGACGTGTTACCGGAGTGTTGGTGTTAACATAGGCACAAACTCCACCCTTAGAACGGAAATTATGAAATAAGTTATAGTTAGATATATTTAAAAAATTAGGAGAGGAATTCTTTGATATCTGGGTCTCAGACAAGAGTAAAAGGTTAGGATGAGAATTAGAGAGATGGTATTCCACAGAAGCTAAGTTAGAGCGTAAGCCACGGATGTTGGTGAAGTGTACAGAGAACCCACGTCTGCGCACACCAGCCATTCTTCACAAACACTTGCGTTCAAAACAGACAAACAAACAGCCAATCTAGCAAACTGACAAACACAAATAATCACACGAGCAAATAGACAGACTAACGAAGAGACAAACAAAACAAAATAAAAACTGAAAATGCTTATGTTAAAAACAAATATTAAAACGTTAAAAACACAAACACACACAATCACACGAGCAAACGGTCAGACAAACAAAGAGACAAACAAAACAAAATAAAAACCGAAATAATACTTATGTTAAAAACAAATATTAAAACGTTAAAATCAATTATGAAACTATATAATTATAATATTAAACCTGTAAACAGATCATGAGGTAAATTTATGTTAATGAAATTTAATTAATAGAACGTACGGAGAAAATATATATTAAATTTAAAACGGTAAAATTTTACTTAGGTTAAAAATCATACTTATCTTGCATATGTCGAACTACACTGTCAATAAAAATATAATCAATTAAAAACACTTAAAAAAGAATTAAAACACTGAGCACTATAAAAAAATTAAAAACAAAACCACACATTTAGAACTAAATAAAACAGAAAAAAAACACAAACACACACACTAGCATAAGAACAATGACAGACACGTCCTTTCACTAAGAGAGCTAAACTATATATCTATTAAATATAACTATTTAAAGAACATATAAATCAACTAGTAAATAAATTAGCGAAATATATGTATATTTTAGTCAAATTAGCCAAGTCCATCCCCTTATATATTTTTAAAAAAATATACTACGCACACGTGCACTCACAGTTATTGTATTGCCTGTCAATCTACGGTATTGCTAGAAACTATGTTATCAACCCTGTTATTATCATGCAAAAACGCTTTATTCGCTTACTAACTGCTAGCCATCTCTATGAACATACCCAACCTTTATTTAAGAAACTTAAAATCTTACAGTTTCATCACTTATTAAATATTACTCTACTAAAAGAGCTACACAAAATAATGAATAATGAAACCTGCAATTTTTTAATAACTAACTTTCGTAATAATCAAATTCGAAGAGATGTTAATTTGCGAAATAACCTACATATTAATCCACCGTTTTATAGGCTAGAGAAGGCCAGAGAAGCTGTTACATTCAAATCAGCAAAACTATTTAACGATCTACCAACAGAAATAAAAAATAAAAAATCTTTGAAAGCTTTTGCACTCAATATTAAAAAGTATTATCTTAACCAGTACTAATTATTCCCTGTTCGCTTCTTATTTTAGTTAGTACTAGTCTTATTTGTATTATTATGGTCTATATTATTATTGCAATTATTATAATTATCGTTACTACTAGTAATGTTATTACCATGTTACTTCTTAGTATTGTCATTGTTTTATTATTACATTATTGCCGTTATTATTATTATTATTATTATTATTATTATTATTATTATTATTATTATTATTATTATTATTATTATTATTATTATTATTATTATTATTATTATTATTATTATTATTATTATTATTATTATTATTATTATTATTATTTCTTTTTGCCTATTATTAATATTCCTTATTTATTTATTATTATTACTAATACTATTATTATAATTATCGTTGCTATTAATAATATTATTACTATGTTACCTTTTATTATTGTCATTGTTTTATTATTACTTTTTTGCCGATATTATTATTATTATTATTATTATTATTATTATTATTATTATTATTATTATTATTATTATTATTATTATTATTTTTATTTTTGCCTATTATTATTTTTTTATTATTTATTTATTTATTTATTATTTATTTTTTTCTTTTCTCTCTCTCTATCTCTCTTCCCTTACATTTCGTGAGAAAGAGGTATCCCAGGAACAATACATCTGGAACCCATAAACCAGCACCGACTTTAAACTTTATGTTTTGGGAAAAAAATTTTTTTTCTCTGAAACATACCATAAAAACAAACCTTGTTGTGGTCTCTACACCGAGATATTTATTATCCTTGAAATAATGAATGCACACTTTAAAGTAATAATTATTATTATTATTATTATTATTATTAAAATTATTATTGTTACTATTATTATTATTATTGTTATTATTTTTATTATTATTATTATTATTATTATTATTATTATTATTATTTTTATTATTATTATTATTATTACTATAATTATTTTTATGATTATTATTATTATGGTTATTATTATTATTATTATTATTATTATTATTATTATTATTATTATTATTATTTTTATTATTATTATTATTGTCATTTCAATATTATTATTATTGTTATTAATATTACTATTATTGTTATTATTATTATTATAGCTATTATTGTTAGTATTATTATTATTATTATTATTATCGTTGCTATTGTAACTATTCCTTGTAATTTTGTTGCTATTATTATTATTATTATTATTATTTTTATTATTATTGTCTTATAAGTATTGTTATCATTAATGCTGTCCCTTCTTTTATTATTATTATTATTTTTATTATTATTATTATTATTATTATTAACATTATTACTATTATTATTAGTATTATTATTACTATTTTTTACTACATATGCGGAAGATTTTCCTATAATTCTAGCGACGTCACACATTAACAATAATGCTGTACTATTTTCTAGTATTACTACTTGTGATGATATTTATTATAATTATAATTACAATTATTATTATTATTATTATTATTATTATTATTATTATTATTATTATTTCATTATTATTATTATTATTATTATTATTACTATTGTTCTTGTTGTCGTTAACTCATTATTATTACCATTACTAGCTACTATTATAAATAACTACAATTGTCGTTAATTTATATTATTATGGGTACTATTGTATTTAACTTTTATTATTACTATTATTATTATTGCTATTGCTATATTTATTATTGCTCATTATATTTATTCATCATATTTGTATAATAATGGATATCAAATTATATTGATGTAATATTTATCAACTAAACTTTGGGGGTCAAAAGAAACCAATGTGCTTCCATTTAGAAGCCCCTTTTCAGAGTAATGTACAGCTAATTATAAATATTGCATCTAGTAGAGTAGGACCTACTGAAACAATTTATAACCTGTAATTATACCTCTGAATAAAAATTTTTGAATTTGAATTTGAATTTTTATTATATATTATATAAATTGTCATTTTCTTTACTAATATTCGGTATGTAATAGCAAATATATAAGGTTTGGAAGTCAAAGAAAATGGGAAAATATATAAAGGAATTGTGTTCCAAATTTACCAATAGAGTAACTGAATGAGAAATCATGCCTTTTAAGTCTGAGATCAAATAGTGGAACAGAATAAAGATGAGACTTTGCAGGAAGATTTGTTACACAAGCCTTTCATAATGAAGAAGGTATGTAACTTTGGGTTCAGAATGACCAATGTCATTTTCAATAGAGAAAGCATAAAGAAAGTGCCTAAAAAATTTGAAAGGCAAAAAGAGAGAAGAAAGGACTATTGAAAGTGAAACATTTGATAAGAAAAAACCTAGATTGCATCTGTTTAAAGAAGCTCTGTGAGTAGAAATCCCCAGATGTGTGAAGTGTACTCCATAATGGGGAGAAAAACACTCATATAAAGAGTAAACGTCTGGAGTGACATCAAAAAAATTTGAAAGCACCTCAGAACACTCAATCTTATGAAAGCCTGTCTAGAAAGTGAGTGACATGAACCTTCCAAGAAATATGACATAAATGAATGACCAATAAAATTAAGGGGAAAGAAATATGACACTAGAAAAATGGATGACCTTAGTTTTTTAAGGAGCTGAAACCCAACATCATATTCATGTTTTCATCATGTAATTAATTGTTCTTTTTTTTTCACAGCTATATACTCTTGAAAATGATTTAAGTCAAATTGAAACGTAGAGATAATGTTATAAAAAAAATTGTTTATAGTTATTAAATATTGATCAATAATACGTCTAACTCCACCTTAACTTGATGCCATGCTTATTTTTCGTCTATATATATATATATATATATATATATATATATATATATATATATATATATATATATATATATATATATATATATATATATATATATATATATATATATATATATATATATATATATATATATATATATATATATATATATATATATATATATATATATATATTATATATATATATATATATATATATATATATATATATATATATATATATATATATATATATATATATATATATATTATATATATTATATATATATATATATATATATATATATATATATATATATATATATATATATATATATATATATATATATATATATATATATATATATATATATATATATTATATATATTATATATATATATATATATATTATATATATATATATATATATATATATATATATATATATATATATATATATATATATATATATATATATATATATATATATATATATATATATATATATATATATATATATATATATATATATATATATATATATATATATATATATATATATATATATATATATATATATATATATATATATATATATAGTATATATATATATATATATATATATATATATATATATATATATATATATTATATATATATATATATAAAAAGAGAGAGAGAGAGAGAGAGAGAGAGAGAGAGAGAGAGAGAGAGAGAGAGAGAGAGAGAGAGAGAGAGAGAGAGAGATGAAAATTGTAAAAATAAAAGATATCCATATATACAGGAACTGAATCACTATACAGCACCTGAAAATATTGCCCAACAAGAGATCCATCCAAAAATGACCATTTTATTTCTCCTTGATTGACCATTTCTTCCAACGAATCGAAGGGAATTTTTACCTATGCAAATTTTAGATTTTGTTAATTAGATGCTTCAAAATGATTTGAAAGTTTAGTTCATTTTAGAAAGGCAATTAATTAATTGATAATTTTGTAATGAAAAAGTATTTTATTTAATTTCCAATTAAAAGAAATTGATTTTTTTTTGTGTTTTAACTAATGCTGTTTTCTTGTTTTATTATCAAAATAAAATAAATTACGAAATGATTATTATTTGATTTAAAATCTCAATAAATTAATCAAATAAAAATTGAACCTAACCTTGGAAACTATTAGCTGAGCTTTCAAATTGCATTTAAACGTATTTATCAATACTAAAGTCATAAGCATCCAAACAGCCATTAGAAGGCGGCTACTGTCAAAGTCCGGAAGGCGCAGTGCGTCTGAAAGGATTCAATGACACAATAAATGATTATAATCATCATACAGAGTGTTCCAAAATTAGTTGTTTTTCCCAATGTAAAATTCGGATATCATAAAAACTTATTCTTAGCCAAGTTTAATGATGTATGCATTATAAAGGAAAAAATGTTTATATTATTAAATTTTTTTTATTTCATCTCCTTTATGAACTTTATCAATAATGGATACAAAAGAACACGTCTTTGTGGTAACTTCTGTATCATTGGATTGCTATGTAATAAAACCAGAAAAACATTTAATGGAGATTATTGATTGAGTATATCAGCCATTCAAGAATGAACCAATTACGTTAGTTTGAATTGTAACTTATCGTCAGTAGTTTAATTTATTTTAATCCACTTTTAACTAGAAATCTAGTAATATTTAGTTTTATCTAATTTTAATTAATTCCGAACAGTTTTTTTTCCAATTTTACCAGTTCTATCTAGTTTTAATCAATTTCGGCCACTTTTAGATACTTTTATCCAGTTTGTGCAAATTTTCTCCAATTTCATAAGCTTTTAACTAGATTTAACCAGTTTTTCTCAATAAATTCAGTTTTAACCAGTTATATTTAGTTATGATAAGTTTTAGCTAGTTACATAAAATTTTTGTCAGTTAATTAATCACACTTCTTGCCAGATATGTCTGACTTTGACTAGCTATACTCAGTTTCAGCCAGTTCTATGAGTTTTAAAAAGCTATAAATCAGATTTAAAAAGTGTTAATTTATCTAGCTTGAAGAGTTTATATTCAGTTTTAACCAGTTTAATATAATTTTATCAGTTTATTTCAGTTTTTAAAAAGTTATATAAAGTTTTAACCATATTTGACCAATAATAACAAATTTCATCTTGTTGTTAAGAGTTGAAATTAGTTACACAAACTTTTACAACTTGCAATCATTTTAATCTATTTTGTATAGTTTATTTGGTTTGTCTAGATTTAACCAGCTGTACAAAACGTAACTCTTTTAAATCTAGGGTTAACCATCTTAACCAAGTTTTATTCCCTTATTTATAGCTTTATCCAGTTTCATTTAGTTTTAACCAGTTTTATCTCGTTATATTCAGTTTTGACCAATTTTTGACCTATACAGTTTAAAGTAGCTTTATCTCATTTTAAAAAGTTTCATCCAGTTTTAATCTATCTCATTTACTTTAATCAATTTTACCCATTTTATTCCAGTGATATTTAGATTTCGCAAGTTTTATCCATGTTTTTTCAAACTTTATCCAGTTTGGCAATTAAAAAAAAAAAAAAAAAAAAAAACTTGATTTAGCAAGTTTTATGCAGTTTCATTAGTTTAAAAAAGTTTTATACAGTTACATATAGTTTTAAAAAGTTTTAAGTTAGTCAGTTTTATATAATTTTAACCAGTTATTTACAGTGTAAGTCAGTTAAAACGAATTAAGCAAATTTGATATAGTTTTACGACTTTTATTTACTTACAATATATATAACTGAAAATAGGATGTAATATTTAATTAAAACTTGATAAAACAGATTAAACTTGGCAATGAGTGACTTCGATAACTTACATTGTAGGTTTATCATCGAAAAACTGTCTTACTCCAAAAATATTCTAACTTAATTTCATTGCAAATTAGTAGTTGCATGTCCATATCGTCGCCCGACCTTGAAGAGGCCCCCTCCTTTTCATGTATATTCCATTTATCCAGTTATTTTTATATTGTCAGGTGCACATTTAAGTGTCTTTTTATCTTTTTCTTACCTTGATAAATAGAAACATAAACACATCCTGTACAAGACTCTATATGCTCAGCAACTCACCTCTTTACAGTACCGTTATTATTATTATTATTATTATTATTATTATTATTATTATTATTATTATATATATATATTATATATATATATATATATATATATATATATATATATATATAATATTATATATATATATATATAATATATATATATATATATATATATATATATATATATATATATATATATATATATATATATATATAGGGTTCTTTATAAACTAACTTACACCAACTTGCTTTAGATGCCAATATATCAACAATACAAACATTCATACAAATGTTTCGGACAGCATCAAACATAGGAATTCTCATATTTCGCAACATCATCACTATCAAAGTTAAGCAAACTAATAACTTACACATTTACTTTCGAGTGAAACCAAAATTCAATATTACTATACTGTATAAACTTTGCATTTTGTCACACTTCGTCTATTTTCTTAACGTTTGTCTCGTTTGCAAACTAATTTACACTGTTTTGATCTTCAAAATATTTATTTTAATAACATTTTTCTTTTATTTTATTTCATTTTACTTCTTTTTTCTTCAAACGTCTGATATAACATGTTACATACACACATACTAACGTAAAGTATCTTCAGAGAACACAAGCAGTTAACGAAGACATAGCCACCCATATACATTTTCATGCTTTCTAAACTATTCATAGGGTTATTTCCTATACCATAAAGTGACATCCATATATTTAGTCTTTTTACACTTAAAGATTTTCATATTAATTTTATCTATAACTTTAAGAATGTTACTTAAACTTATTTATTTAATAAAAGATATTTTAATATATATTTCGCTTTCAACCTACATTTTAAGATACAATAATGTCCTTACTAATACATTAAAAATTCAAAAACACACTTATCGTTTCACACATTTATACCCTAATGTTTCTATGGTGTTTTACCCTAACCAACCCTAACTAAGCATAATCAACCATCCTTATAAATAAATAAATAGTTCGCGATATTCTCGCCATATATATATATATATATATATATATATATAATATATATATATATATATATATATATATATATATATATTATATATATATATATATATATATATATATATATTAGAGGTGGACCGGATATCCGCATCATCTGCGGATATCCGCATCATTTTCCAATATCCGCATCCGCGATATCCGCAATTGGATATCCGCAACCGCATCCCCATCCGCGGATAGTAAAAAATTAGGATGCTTATGCGATGAGATGATAGAAACAGCTAAAATAACGCCTTTCAAGAAAAAGCAAAAGCTCTCAGATACAAAAGAAACAAAATCTGTTAGCTTAAGCATTGCTAAATCAATGAAAGATCTTCTAGCTTTCCAGCAGCGATGAAGAATCACAGTCAGAAGTGTCAAAGGATACAATATCGATTATTGAAAATTATCTGAAACTCCCACGTTTGGAGGCAGATAAAGACCAACTGGTTTGGTGGAGAGATAATTGCAAAAGTTTCCCTTTTCTTGCTGAGCTGGCAAGGACTTATTTAGCATGTCTTTCAACTAGTGTTGCTAGTGCCTCATTTACGACGAAAAGCGAACCAAACTTTCACCTGAAAGAGCACAAAAGCTTTTATTTCTAAAAAATAACTTACCAATTATTAACTTCAAATGAAATATGTGAAACTGTGAAGTGTGAAGGTAATACTGAATTACTGGCTAATATACTATATATATATATATATATATATATATATATATATATATATATATATATATTATATATATATATATATATATATAATATATATATATATATTATATATAATATATATATATATATATTATATATATATATATATATATATATAATATATTTATAATAATATATATATATATATATATATATATATATATATATATATATATATATATATATATATATATATATATATATATATATATATATAATAACCTTTTTTCAAATGGGTGGAGGTTGGGGAAAGAGGTTGGTGGGGTGTTCAAGAGTTGGTCCCCGTCCCACACCCTGGTAACAAAGATTCTGGATATTATATTTAAAATTCCAAGATCTATGGCAAAAACTCTTAAAAATTAAACTATCCGCATCCGCATCCGCATCCGGATATCCGCAAAATATCGCATCCGCATCCCGGATAGTAAAAATTACTATCCGGTATATATATATTATATATATATATATATATATATATAATATATATATATATATATATATATATATATATATATATATATATATATATATATATATATATCAATTTTACAGGAAATTTACCATTATTATCGTAATGAAGCATTAAACGCGGTGAAGCAACTAGTCGAAAGGATAAGAAACATGCCCACATTCCAAATACTTTTGACAGTGATCACTTTATAAAATTTTCTTTCTATATATAAATTAATTTTACTAATGTTCTGAAACATATGAACATTGGAGAGGGTAGGGTTAGGGGGGTAAAGAGGATAGGTTGGGGAGGTAAGCTTGTATGGTGGTGGGGGGTAGGGAAGATAGGAGTGCTTCTTCAAGTTCGGCGACGATATCGACATGCAACTACTCGTTTCCTCTTCCCCTCGTTGTGTAAGGGTCCAATTTTATAAATTTTTTCTAAATTTCAAATATCGCTTTGTCTGTCAGACTGCATCTCTGAAACCCCTTTCCAAATATTTCTCTCATTTCATTAACCCTAACAAATCGTTGGAAGAAATGGTAAAAATTGTCACAATAAATTTTTTCAGTTATTTTGTTATTAGAAAATAAATCGGTGAAGCGACTTTCTTATGCTTAACATGTCTTTTCTATATTAAATATTTTTCTGTGAAATTTTTCCCACTTGTCCCAACGATTCGTTAGGACAGTTTTTTGCAGTGTACGAAAAGTTGCAAGACGCCTTTATATAATATATATATATATATATATATATATATAAATATATATAATATATATATATATATATATATATATATATATATATATATATATATATATATATATATATATACTCTCGTATATTTACTTTGACCAAGAAGAGCTGTTATCCAGAAAGAATACGAAAAGTAGTTCGACTCTGCAATGGAGGACTCTCTTTCTGCCTTACTCCTATAATATACAATAATAATAATAATATTAATAATAATAATAATAATATAATAATAATAATAATAATAATAATAGTAATAGTAATAGTAATAAAAATAATAATAAAAATTTTGAAGTGATAATTTACTACTACTATTAATAAAAATATAACAACAATAATAATAATAATACTCATAACATTTTAATAATAATCTTTTGCATTTGTATTTTTTATTTATTATTATTATTATTATTATTATTATTATTATTATTATTATTTATTATTATTATATTATTATATTATCATTATTATTATTATTATTATTATTATTATTATTATTATTATTATTAATATTATTATTATTATTATTATTATTTTTCGAATTTTAGTAGTCGACGAAGCATGACAGTTTGCATAGTAATTTAAAGAAAAATTTACGTTACTGATTTAGATAATCTAATCCTTACATATTGGAAAAGACTTTGACGTTGAGAATCCATGACAGAAAAGTGACGAACAAAGTACTTGCCAAAATGATCGCCCATGTCTGAAAATTAACCAAAATTTGGAGGAAATAAATGAAAATAATTCTGATAATTATACAGCGTTGTTATGTAACTTTTCAATTTTAATTTTATATAAGATTAATCTTAATTTAATTGATCTATACATTCATTTATATATCTATTATTCTATTTACTAATTTACCTATCTATCTATCTATCTGTCTTTATTTATTTTCTTATATTTATTATCTATCTTTATCTATCTATCTTTCTATCTGTCTGCCTTTATCTATTTTCCTATATTTATTTTAATCTATCTTTATCTATCAATCTATTTATATACCTATCTATCTGATGTATGTATGTATGTATGTATGTATGTATGTATGTATGTATGTATGTATGTATGTGTTTTTATTTATATCTATCTATCTATTTATATTTATATTCAGTTCACTATCTATCCTTTGGTGTTTTGCACATATATTTCAGAATTTCACTTTGAAATAACATTTACATAAACTCATAGACTGCACTTTAACATACATAAATATTACAAAAACTACTAAACGTACATTAAAAAGGATTATATTTTTGAAATCCATAGCAAATTTTGATTATGAAAAATTGGGAAATAAAAAATAAATTCTTATAATAATTTTATTAAGTAAGTAAATTATACTTTTTTTATTTCGCTTCAAAGAATCATGCGTCTGGCATGGTGTCTTTTTTTGAAATAAATTTCTCGAAATTGGAATAACTTAAATTTCGCTAATGAGTAAGAAAATTGTAAAACATGTGATATATAATATATATATATATATATATATATATATTATATATATATATATATATATATATATATATATATATATATATATAATATATATATATATATATATATATATATATATATATATATATATATATATATATATATATATATATATATATATATATATATATATATAATATATATACATATATATATATATATATATATATATATATAATATATATATATATATATATATATATATATATATATATATATATATATATATATATATATATATATATATATATATATATATATATATATATATATATATATAATATATATAATATATATATATATATATATATATATATATATATATATATATATATATATATATATATATATATATATATATATATATATATATATATATATATATATATATATATATATATATATATATATATATATATATATATATATATATATATATATATAATATATATATATATATATATATATATATATATATATATATATATATATATATATATATATATATATATATATATATATATATATATATATATATATAATATATATATATATATATATATATATATATATATATATATATATATATATATATATATATATATATTATGGTGTAATACATTAGTTAGACTTGTATACAGAGGCCATCTTTGGTCGTCAGGTTAAATGAGTCGAATTACGTTCATTGGATCATCTCTTATCGTACACAAACATTTTTTAAAAAATTTATTATCAAATGTTATACAATTTTCATACCAAACATTCGACAAGGATTCCAAAAATGTTATCCTTTTTAACGTATGTTCAGTAGTTTTTGTAATATTTAAGTATGTTAAAGTGCAGTCTGACCGCTTACATATATTGACCTCACCTCAAATTAAGAGATAAGATAAAAAAAAGAAGTAATAAAACATCAGAAATAAATATACTACCTGTATAGCAAACGGCTTCACAAATCCTGCAAAATTTGGCTGAACAACCGGTCGAGGGTATACTATGGCGTAATATGAATAAACGATAGTAGCGGACATATCTACAGTTTGATATCTTTTGGCAGTAATTGCAAAGGGGCAAACTCCTGCCTCTGTTTCCTTCGGGAACAAAAAAAAAAAAAAAAAAAAAAAAAGATCAAAGCAAACAAATCATACAACAAACTCATAAAATCTAGCACTATATATTATATATATTATATATAATATATATATATATATATATATATATATATATATATATATATATATATATATATATATAATATATAATATATATATATATATATATTTTATGGGAGGGAAGTAGCGCTGCCGAGGCGATGAGATTACCCCCTGTTGGGTATCCGGGATGCTAAGGATACTTCCCATCTCATCCCTGTGCCCAATGGTTCGCCCCCTTTCGCGCTCACCTTCTTCTACACGGAGTACGCTCTTCTTTACACTCATAAAACATTAATACTAACACACCCTTTTTTTCAAAAATAAAAATCAATAATGGCGTCAACTTCGGTAGCCTCGGAGAAGCCCCGGGGGGCTGCTTCCAAAAATAGCCTCTCATCCACCCCCTTCCCATTACCACTTGGAATTTGGTGGCCTCCGGTGATGGGTTTGGTGCCACCACGGCACAGCTGCCGGCTTGTCCTGATGCACGATCTATTTTTTCCATTAATTTCTGCAACATCGCTTTCTCCAATGTCCACTTTGTTGACATCACCCTCTTCTCTGACCTACCTTATTCTTACCGAAACTCAGATGTTTGAGCGTTCTGATAGCAAATTCTATTCTGTTTCCTCCTATTGTCTCTATCCTCAATTTTCAGCCAAAGGCGGTTGTTGTGAATACGTGCGCAACGATGTCGTTTGTTCTCGTGTCTCCAATTTGGAGTCTCCCGAATTTTCTACCTTATGGCTTAGGCTCTCTTGCCACTCTACTACTAAATTCATTTGTTTTGTTTATTTATCTCCTAATTCTACTGACAATCCAAAATTCTTCGACTATTTAAACTCCAAAATAAAGCACATTCTCTCTTCTTCTCCTTTCTCTGAAATCATCATATTAGGTGATTTCAATGTTTACCACAGCCAATGGCTTTCTTCTAGTTCTCATGATACAGCTGTTGAACGTGCCTTCCATTTCGCTATCCAAAACGAACGACCTTGAGCAGTTAGTGCAGCTCCCTACTCGCATCCCTGATCGTCTTGGAGATGAACCCAACATTCTAGATCTTTTCCTAACTTCTAATCCTTCTCCTTACACTGTTAAACTCTTTCCTCCTCTGGGTTCCTCCGATCCGATCACCTTGTTATCTCTGTATCTTCTTTTATCTCTTCACTTCTGCACTCAGAAATTTACCCTTCTATTGAAAGGAAACGTTTGTGGCACATCGGTGCCGCAAACTGGTCGGACTTGCGGTCGTACTTCTTTGATTTCCCGTGGAATGATTATTACTTCAGTGAAGGATGTTCCTCGGAGTGTGCAGAACGCATTACCGAGGTGATTCTCTCTGGCATGGAGGCGTACATTCCATTTTCTTTTCCTTCTACTAAACCTAACAAACCTTGGTTTAACTCTGCTTGTTCATATGCTATCCTAAGTAGGGATGTTGCCTTCAGGGATTACCATCGTCTTCAAACTACAGAGTCTCATGCTACTTATATTTCATCTCGTAATCGTGCAAAATCTATTCTTCGTAACACGAAAAACTTATTTCTCCGTAGAAAATACAATAATCTTTCTGGTTCCTCTTCTTCACGTTCTTTCTGGCATTTTGAAAAAAATGTCAACTCTAACTTTGCTTCTTCCTCTTTTCCTCCTTTAATATCTTCCGACGGCACAACTGCTGTTTTGCCTTCTAAAAAGCTGAACTCTTTGCTCTAACTTTTGCTTCTAATTCAACCTTAGACGATTCTGGAGCTATTCCTCCTCCTTCAACCCCCTCTAACTCAATTATGCCTAAATTAGAATTTCTTCTAAAGATGTCATTTCTGCTCTCTCTCTGAGCTTAATACTAAGAAGGTGTATGGTCCCGATGCTATTCTTTCTGTGGTTCTCAAAACTTGTGCTTCCGAGCTTGCACCCTTCCTCGGTAAACTATTTCGTCTTTGTCTCTCTATTTAAACCTTCCCTTCTTGCTGGAAACGTGCGCTCATTCAGCTTGTGCCGAAGAAAGCGGATCCCTCTCAACCCTCGATCTACCGTTCTATTTCTTTGACCTCCGTTCTATCTAAAATTTTCGAATCTATCCTTAACAGGAAGATTTGGAAACATCTCAATTCTTCTAATCTTATGTCAGATCGGCAGTATGGCTTTCATAAAGAGCGCTCTACTGGTAATCTTCTTCCTTCTCTCTGACTCTTGGTCTTCCGCTCTTCGGCATTTCGATGAATGTTTTGCTGTCGCTCTGGACATATCGAAAGCCTTCGATAGAGTCTTGTACAAAGCTTTGATTTCAAAACTTCCCTCTTTCTATACCTATCCTTCTCTCTGAGACATTCTCACTAATATCCTTTCTGGTCATTCTATAGCAGCTCTTGTAGATGGCCATCGTTCTTCCTTTAAATATATTAACAGTGGTGTTCCTCAGGGTTC
>SEYY01014647.1:0-18251 GCA_009176605.1 Armadillidium nasatum | reverse complement strand
ATTGGAAAAGGAAACAGGGGCCGCAATAGTCGGCCGGTTGAAAATACGAGTGGAAATTGGGGACACATCAGGAAAATATTCAGAGATTCTTGCAACAACAGACATACTTTCAACCCCCACTCCACAACCAACTCCTACAAGAGCCCCAGGGGATTGAGCATCTATTTGATGTGTGAACTGATTGAGATTTGCTAACTGACTTAGTAAATTTGGTAATTTGGCAAATATCTCCTCTGGCAATGGGTTGAATTCAAATCCCTCAAAATCATCCTCTGGATCCAATTCTATCAATTCCTCTGTCTTCTCTATATTTTCTTGATCTTTGTCAGAATTCTCTATTTCTCTAAAAGTTAAGTCTTCCTCCTCAGGGTTAGATTCTAAAAAAAATCGTTCTTTGATGTGCTGGTTTTTCAAAAGATACCGAGGTATATCAATCCATTTTCGTAAGTGAGAAAAATGGATTTTCTCTTCTTTGGAATATTGGTTTAGTCTGCGGATGGTGTATGTCACCTTATTTTCATTTACTTTAGTCACTAGGTATGGCCCTTCCCATTTAACTTTGAATTTATTGCTGGTGGAATGTCCCCTGGCTATAATCTTTTTCGCAACCTTTTGTCCTATAGTATAAGGTACAAAGTTTAAACTGCCTTTGCTCCAATATTGCGGAAATGTATGAGCTTCGTTTAGATGGGATTTTTGGAGTAAATATTCAGATGGAGACATATTTAATGCACTATGACTTGTATTATTATAAATTAGAATAGATGCTGCTATTTCCTCGTCCCAAGAGTGAGGTTTGTCCAACACCAAACATTTCAGTAATTGTATAATGCTCCGGTTGAAGCGCTCACACAACCCATTACTCGCAGGGTGCAAGGGAGACGTGCGCACATGCTTAATATCAAACTCGGCTAGAACGTCTTGGAAGTCACTAGAAAGAAATTCCCCCCCTGTTATCCGTGAGCAATCTCATTGGAACTTTAGGAAGAAAAGGCAACATCCGATGTTTAAATGTATAGGCCACTGTGATACCTTGTTTGTCTCGAATTGGTACCACAGATGCCCATTTGGAAAAATGATCTATAAGAACTATACAATATTTGTGACCACGTATTGTACTTGGAAACTGTAACAGGTCCATTGCCATCAAATCAAAGGGAGAACTTGTCAAAATCTTAATCACAGGAGGGGTTATATTTGAAGAATGTGTTTTGAGTCGCTGGCACACAGGACAACATTTAACTATATCCGAAACAACTTGGTTTACCCGTGGGTGCCAGAAATGTTTATAAACTAAAGAAATTAGTTTATTCCTACCAATATGGGCACAAGAAAAATGTAAGTTCACAACAATATTAATGAGGAAATTAAAGGAAATTATATATAAAAACCTACCACCTTTGGTTTCATAGTATAAAATATCATTTTGAACACTAAGCTGGTTGTGGTGAGATTTAAAAAAAGACGCCCGCTCCCAATTTTCCACAGGAACTGAATGTTTTACATATGCAACCAAAGTCGAAAGAACTCTATCAGAGAGCTGATCCTCTAGTACATCAATTTCATCTATATTTGAATCCGGGACTAGAACTATATTAGGAACAGGATTTATGCAATTTATGTTTACTCTAATTTCATCTGTTTTGTTCCTGGTGGTTCCCAGTGGTTGTAAATAGTTGTAATGAATTCCACCAAGACACTTCAAACAACAAGTCTGTCTATTATAGTTACTTCCATAGATGAGAGGTCTATCATCATTGTAATATATTTTTACTTTGGTTTTAAAAAGATGGCCAAAAGCCTCGATCACCTCTGGGATAGGCATCTGGCCTGCTAATTTCATTAGACGTAATTTCTTTCGTATGTGTTTATCCTGCAACTTATACCTGCCAATGTTTTTCATTAGTTCTTCCATGATTGTAATCCTAAGATCTTGATGACTTGTGCTTAGTCCGTATAAAAACAAAGAGAAACACTTAAAGAGTGAGTCCCCTCCACCTGGAACCTCTACAATCTCAAATCCTTCTGGTATATAGTCACTATGATCGATTTCGGCTTCTGAGGTTTGATTATCGGGAACTGGTGATCTAGATAAGGCATCCGCAATTACGTTCCTCTTGCCCAGTATATGTCTTATCTCAAAATCGTATTCATGGAGTTCCTCCAATGTACGAGCCAATCTGCCATCTACAAGACTCATATTCTGAAGATAAATAAGTGGCATATGGTCGGTGTAAATAACAAAGTGTACTCCTCTGAGAAAAGCTCTAAGAGATTTCACAGCCCACCGTAATGCTGTCAACTCTTTGTCTATTGTGCTGTAATTTCGCTGGGTTCCGCTAAAGGTTTTGGAAATGTATGCTATCGGGCAGTTTACTCCTCCCTGTATTTGAGAAAGACAAGCTCCTGCACCAATATCTGAAGCATCTACATGCAACTCCATTGGAGACGCTTCCGATCCATAGTCAGGAAAACTTAGTAATGTTGGATTAACTAAAGCTTGTTTTAGTTCCTGAAATGCCAATTGACATTCTGGGGTCCAATTTACATTTTTTCCACCGGTTTGTATTGAAAGGGGCTTAGCTATTTGTGAACAGTTTGGTATGTGTCTTCGGTAGAAATTTACCATACCAAGAAACTGTCTGAGTTGCTTAATTGTAGTTGGTATAGGAAAATCAAGGGCACCTCGCAAATTTTTCTCTAAAGGCAATATACCCCTTGAAGAAATTTTATGTCCCAAGAAATCGACCTCCAATCTACACAGTTTAGTTTTACCAGGATTCAATTTATATCCGTGGGTCTCCAAAGCGATGAGAACTTGTTCTAATGTATTCATGTGGTCTTCAAAGGTCTGACTGAGAATGATTATATCATCCAAATAGACCATAACTTTGCTCCATGGTAATCCGGTAAGAGCCAACATCATACCACGCTGGAAAGTGGCCGGCCCATTTTTCACTCCGAAGGGCATCTTCAAATATTCGTATTGGGCAAAAGGTGTGGAAAAAGCAGTTCTCTCAATGCTTTCTGGATCCATATTAATTTGGTAATATCCTTTTACTAGATCAATAGTTGAAAAATACTTATTTCCATACATATTATAAATCATATCAATGAGATTTGGTAATGGAAAGGAATCCCTTTTTGTAATATCATTGAGTTTACGATAGTCAATACACAATCGTAATGATCCATCTGGTTTGCGTACAGGTACCACTGGGGCCGAGTAAGGGGATTTGCTTGGTTGGATTATATGGTTGGCTAATAATTTTGCACATTCCTCTTCAATTTCTTGGGCCAATGGGCCCTGGAACCGTCGTACAGGAATTCTTACTGGATGGTCAGTTTCTAATTCTATACTGTGAGTGATGTTTTTGGCCAGACCCACATCATGTTCTCCCCTACTTAAAACTTTGGTATGATTGAGTAACGTTTTTATTATAAGTTCCTTTTGGTGTTTTTTTATCGGCAGTTCAGCTATTTGGAATTCTGTGATTATTCGTTCAGTAGTCCAGTCGTCTAAGGTATCCGTAGTATCCAAGTCCACATTGGTGTGACCTATGGTTGCCAATACATCTTTTGCAACTGATTGCAATTGTCCTACACTTGTGTTTTTTCTTAAATATTGTTCTCTATCCGATACGTTTAACACAGCAACCCTGGGAAAAACCTCTCTAAAGTCTATTATTCCTGAGATGGGAACTACAGATGACAACTCGCTTCCAAAAAACTCCCATACTGTCCCAATATCCTCTGAGGGTTCAGTGGATATCTTTACCGGTACCATCTTACAAGTATGTGGTGGGACTACTATAGTATTGATGGTAACACATTTGTAAAAGGGGATATGATTGCTTATGTCTTTGGCTACTATAGTGAGTTTATCTGCATCTCGATGGACTAGTTCTCGGTTGGTGAGGTCTGGTAATAAATTATTTTTCTTGAGAGAGGCGGCTCCAAGGACTAAATGATGAGTCATGTGTTCCATTGGAACCACAAAGAAGGAAGTCACATCCGTAGTAAATCCATTTTCAAATATCATAGGTAACTCTACATAGTGCTCAATTTTAAGTTTGGGACTATGTCCAAAGCCACTGATTGCTTTGATTTCGGTTGAGGGGATTAAGTGCAGATTTGTCAAATGAGGAAGAACAGCAGTGCTGATTAGACTGACACCAGCGCCACTGTCTACCATGCAATCAAAATAACAAGATTTTTTTTTTTCAAAGGTTACATATATGACTAATGGGTCAACATCGGCCTGGCAAAGATTTATTTCCACCACACCTGTATCCATCTTATCGGGACTTTCCTCGGTTATCAAATATTCAGTCCGAAAAGGAGACTTCCTGTTTGTGTGAGTCTTTTTTTGGTTTGTCGTAACCTCTTCCTTGGGGGTCCCCACAGTGTGACTCGGCACTGTAGAGGCCATTAGTTTAAAGGATTATGATTATCTGTACCAAAACAGTCACCTTCATAGTGGGAACCTTCACACCATGAACAATTTTCAATAAACCGTTTTTTTGGAATAGTTCCCACACTTTTATCAGGGGTTTTCTGAGAATTCGTAAAGTCCTGAGTTATGTTATCATAATTTGTAGCCAAAGGTTTAGGTTTCTTCTGACTTATTCCCTCTGTTCCTTCCTGGTGTGTTTTGGAAAGTTGGAGAGACGGGTTGGTAGATTGTCTGTTACGACAATCCATACCTACATGAGGGCCCTTACAAAATGGGCAACTTCTTAAATGAGTAACAGAAATTTGTGGAGGGTTTCCTCGTAACCGGCATTCACTGCGTAAGTGTCCCTTCTTTTTACAATAACTACATATTCCAAGAAATTTATAACAATCTTGCATCACATGTCCATTTATGCCACAATAATCACAGGGGGGACGTGTGGAATTCGGCGAATGATTTCTGTTTTCGGAAGTTTTCCGGATTCCCCCAGGATTGAATCTTCTACCTTCTTGATTTGATTTATTTTCTACTTTTGACCTTCCATTTTTCAAAATATCACTCCAGCTGGGACCCACAGGGTCCACACGAGCTGGAATGACTCTGTCAATGTGTATAAGCTCAATTCCCTCAGATATATGTTCCTCAATATTTTGATTACCTTGATCAGTAAATGGTTTTCTGGATCTGGAAGAACTAAATGAACTATTTTCTCGATCATAACTATCAGCCAGTACAACGAGACGGTCAAAAGACACTTTCGTTCCTGACTCCGTTTCATTTTGAATTATATATTCTCTTAACTTGTTTTCGATTTTTCCAGAAAGACTCAAAAGAAAAGCAGTTCGTAATGAATCGTGATATTTCATATTGATGCCAGGATAGGCCTTGCATGCCAATTGTTCCAGTCGTAAAGCAAACATTCGAACACTTTCTTCTGGCATTCTGCAAGCAGAGTGGTAAGCCTCCAACTTCATCTCATTCTTCCTGCGTTCCTCTTGATGGAACCATTTCAATAATATTCCCTTCACTTCTGAATATGATTGAGTATTTTTTTTTTACTAAATTGTATAGTTTAAGAAAACTACCCTCCAACTGCCTACCCAAAAATCTTAACCACTGATTAGGAGAGTTTGGATAGTTAAACGTGCAATATTGCTCAAAATCAATAAAATATTGTACTAAATCTTGTTCGGCCTCATATTTGTATTTGCCCGGGTCCAGTACCTTTATCTTTTGAGCATTCTGAACTAGTGTGGTTAATAAGACCACAGCCTGCGAAAGAAGGGACAACTGTTGTTGAACAAGATTCTCCTGGGAGTTCTGGGACACAGGAGGAGGGAGTAAACGGGAAAAACCTGAAATTGGGGAGTTCATTTGGGGATTGAAACACTTTGGCACATTATTTATCCCACTAAATGGTATAGTAGGTCGGTTTGAACCATGGACCGGTCCAGAAGCGTATGCGTTAGGGATAGAAATCTTAGTGTCCATTTCTGATCCACCAAATCCAACCACTGAAGGTTTAGACCCAGTAGTAGTTGTATTAACTGTGACTGTATGAAACCCGTGAGAGGCGGTAGCCACAGAGCTCTGGCAAATCCCTCCCATTGTAGGGTCTGGACCAGTAAACCGGAGGTCCATTGAAGGAACCAAGGTTTGTGTCTCAGTGGTGCATCCCGTGGGAACGGGAATATTATTTAAACTCACTAAAATTGGTACATGATCACCCTGGGACTTTTCAACAACCTGATTGCCCATCGTCAAATCTATTAATGAATAATTCTGATTTACAGAGGTATCTTGGTTAACCCCAGATGTCTCCTCAACTTTCAATGATAATTCCGCCATTTGTTTTTTGAAAGCAGAAATAATGTTATTAACTGCCTCTACCTGTACCACCTCACCTTGAGCTGAGCTATGTTCAGCAGAACCGTTTCCATTAGTCTCCTGCTGAGATTCAGCGGAAGCCAGGTATTCCTGAAGGGTCATATTTAGGGGAATATTTAAATGTGACATAATTATGGGGATCTGTATTTCACTAGGTCAACCGTGGAAGAAAAAAAAAACAATCCACTACTCCTGTTATCACCAATCACTAAAATTTACAATTTACCCATGTACAACAGGTCTATACTGAAAATGAAATGTTACAAAGCAACAGTTGTTTTACAACTGCTGTCTCACAACTGACCTTGGTCCCTGTTCGGGCGCCACTTAATTTCTTGTTACGGGGAGACTAATAATGAAGTTAATGATAGAATAGGGAAAACTAAGGCAGCCACGAACTTCTATACTCCCAGAGATTTTTGAAAATTTGGTTGATACGTTTTCAGGCTTTTCTTACTGAATAGAAGTATATAGGAAATACGAATGTATTAACCGTAACTATATGATATGTTTTAAGACTTGTCTTAAATGAATGTAGGTACGAATGTATTAACCGTAACTATGAATATATTTCCTTTCTAATTTCTCAGTACAACTGAGTGTTGGTTGATTTTTAATTCTGTATTACAACTATTATGAACATTTATAATGAATTCAAACTAATGGAGGGTAAATTTAAAGGACCAGATCAGTTGAAATATATAATTAACATAAATTGACTTTCACACTTGTTTACCATCATTGGTAATAATTTATCAGAGAATCATAATAAGATTTTATAATAAACATAAATTAATAAATAATACCTCAATAATATTAATAATAATAATAATAATAATAATAATAATAATAATAATAATAATAATAATAATCATATAAGAAAAATGACAATAATAATAATAATAATGTTAATGATAGTAGTAATACTTGATATTAAAGTATTCACTAATATCAATTCCTAAATATGGGAATGACAATAATACAAATCCTTATTTAATCTAAGAGAAGATTGCTTTTCCTATCATTTATAGTTCATTACATTATATGATACCTATATTGTTTAGGATTCACACTTCCTACTAATAATTAAGTGTTTGGTTTTAGAGTACTTAACTTAACAAATAGAATTGTTAATTTCTTTCCACCAAATCAATATGTACGGTAGACTTTTGATCCATTATCATTAAAGCAGTTTTAAGGACCAAGATTTAAAACCCATCATCTTGTTGTAAAACAACTGTTGCTTTGTAACATTTCATTTTCAGTATAGACCTGTTGTACATGGGTAAATTGTAAATTTTAGTGATTGGTGATAACAGGAGTAGTGGATTGTTTTTTTTTTTTCTTCCACGGTTGACCTAGTGAAATACAGATCCCCATAATTATGTCACATTTAAATATTCCCCTAAATATGACCCTTCAGGAATACCTGGCTTCCGCTGAATTTCAGCAGGAGATTAATGGAAACGGTTCTGCTGAACATAGCTCAGCTCAAGGTGAGGTGGTACAGGTAGAGGCAGTTAATAACATTATTTCTGCTTTCAAAAAACAAATGGCGGAATTATCATTGAAAGTTGAGGAGACATCTGGGGTTAACCAAGATACCTCTGTAAATCAGAATTATTCATTAATAGATTTGACGATGGGCAATCAGGTTGTTGAAAAGTCCCAGGGTGATCATGTACCAATTTTAGTGAGTTTAAATAATATTCCCGTTCCCACGGGATGCACCACTGAGACACAAACCTTGGTTCCTTCAATGGACCTCCGGTTTACTGGTCCAGACCCTACAATGGGAGGGATTTGCCAGAGCTCTGTGGCTACCGCCTCTCACGGGTTTCATACAGTCACAGTTAATACAACTACTACTGGGTCTAAACCTTCAGTGGTTGGATTTGGTGGATCAGAAATGGACACTAAGATTTCTATCCCTAACGCATACGCTTCTGGACCGGTCCATGGTTCAAACCGACCTACTATACCATTTAGTGGGATAAATAATGTGCCAAAGTGTTTCAATCCCCAAATGAACTCCCCAATTTCAGGTTTTTCCCGTTTACTCCCTCCTCCTGTGTCCCAGAACTCCCAGGAGAATCTTGTTCAACAACAGTTGTCCCTTCTTTCGCAGGCTGTGGTCTTATTAACCACACTAGTTCAGAATGCTCAAAAGATAAAGGTACTGGACCCGGGCAAATACAAATATGAGGCCGAACAAGATTTAGTACAATATTTTATTGATTTTGAGCAATATTGCTCGTTTAACTATCCAAACTCTCCTAATCAGTGGTTAAGATTTTTGGGTAGGCAGTTGGAGGGTAGTTTTCTCAAACTATACAATTTAGTAAAAAAGAATACTCAATCATATTCAGAAGTGAAGGGAATATTATTGAAATGGTTCCATCAAGAGGAACGCAGGAAGAATGAGATGAAGTTGGAGGCTTACCACTCTGCTTGCAGAATGCCAGAAGAAAGTGTTCGAATGTTTGCTTTACGACTGGAACAATTGGCATGCAAGGCCTATCCTGGCATCAATATGAAATATCACGATTCATTACGAACTGCTTTTCTTTTGAGTCTTTCTGGAAAAATCGAAAACAAGTTAAGAGAATATATAATTCAAAATGAAACGGAGTCAGGAACGAAAGTGTCTTTTGACCGTCTCGTTGTACTGGCTGATAGTTATGATCGAGAAAATAGTTCATTTAGTTCTTCCAGATCCAGAAAACCATTTACTGATCAAGGTAATCAAAATATTGAGGAACATATATCTGAGGGAATTGAGCTTATACACATTGACAGAGTCATTCCAGCTCGTGTGGACCCTGTGGGTCCCAGCTGGAGTGATATTTTGAAAAATGGAAGGTCAAAAGTAGAAAATAAATCAAATCAAGAAGGTAGAAGATTCAATCCTGGGGGAATCCGGAAAACTTCCGAAAACAGAAATCATTCGCCGAATTCCACACGTCCCCCCTGTGATTATTGTGGCATAAATGGACATGTGATGCAAGATTGTTATAAATTTCTTGGAATATGTAGTTATTGTAAAAAGAAGGGACACTTACGCAGTGAATGCCGGTTACGAGGAAACCCTCCACAAATTTCTGTTACTCATTTAAGAAGTTGCCCATTTTGTAAGGGCCCTCATGTAGGTATGGATTGTCGTAACAGACAATCTACCAACCCGTCTCTCCAACTTTCCAAAACACACCAGGAAGGAACAGAGGGAATAAGTCAGAAGAAACCTAAACCTTTGGCTACAAATTATGATAACATAACTCAGGACTTTACGAATTCTCAGAAAACCCCTGATAAAAGTGTGGGAACTATTCCAAAAAAACGGTTTATTGAAAATTGTTCATGGTGTGAAGGTTCCCACTATGAAGGTGACTGTTTTGGTACAGATAATCATAATCCTTTAAACTAATGGCCTCTACAGTGCCGAGTCACACTGTGGGGACCCCAAAGGAAGAGGTTACGACAAACCAAAAAAAGACTCACACAAACAGGAAGTCTCCTTTTCGGACTGAATATTTGATAACCGAGGAAAGTCCCGATAAGATGGATACAGGTGTGGTGGAAATAAATCTTTGCCAGGCCGATGTTGACCCATTAGTCATATATGTAACCTTTGAAAAAAAAAAATCTTGTTATTTTGATTGCATGGTAGACAGTGGCGCTGGTGTCAGTCTAATCAGCACTGCTGTTCTTCCTCATTTGACAAATCTGCACTTAATCCCCTCAACCGAAATCAAAGCAATCAGTGGCTTTGGACATAGTCCCAAACTTAAAATTGAGCACTATGTAGAGTTACCTATGATATTTGAAAATGGATTTACTACGGATGTGACTTCCTTCTTTGTGGTTCCAATGGAACACATGACTCATCATTTAGTCCTTGGTAGCCGCCTCTCTCAAGAAAAATAATTTATTACCAGACCTCACCAACCGAGAACTAGTCCATCGAGATGCAGATAAACTCACTATAGTAGCCAAAGACATAAGCAATCATATCCCCTTTTACAAATGTGTTACCATCAATACTATAGTAGTCCCACCACATACTTGTAAGATGGTACCGGTAAAGATATCCACTGAACCCTCAGAGGATATTGGGACAGTATGGGAGTTTTTTGGAAGCGAGTTGTCATCTGTAGTTCCCATCTCAGGAATAATAGACTTTAGAGAGGTTTTTCCCAGGGTTGCTGTGTTAAACGTATCGGATAGAGAACAATATTTAAGAAAAAACACAAGTGTAGGACAATTGCAATCAGTTGCAAAAGATGTATTGGCAACCATAGGTCACACCAATGTGGACTTGGATACTACGGATACCTTAGACGACTGGACTACTGAACGAATAACCACAGAATTCCAAATAGCTGAACTGCCGATAAAAAAACACCAAAAGGAACTTATAATAAAAACGTTACTCAATCATACCAAAGTTTTAAGTAAGGGAGAACATGATGTGGGTCTGGCCAAAAACATCACTCACAGTATAGAATTAGAAACTGACCATCCAGTAAGAATTCCTGTACGACGGTTCCAGGGCCCATTGGCCCAAGAAATTGAAGAGGAATGTGCAAAATTATTAGCCAACCATATAATCCAACCAAGCAAATCCCCTTACTCGGCCCCAGTGGTACCTGTACGCAAACCAGATGGATCATTACGATTGTGTATTGACTATCGTAAACTCAATGATATTACAAAAAGGGATTCCTTTCCATTACCAAATCTCATTGATATGATTTATAATATGTATGGAAATAAGTATTTTTCAACTATTGATCTAGTAAAAGGATATTACCAAATTAATATGGATCCAGAAAGCATTGAGAGAACTGCTTTTTCCACACCTTTTGCCCAATACGAATATTTGAAGATGCCCTTCGGAGTGAAAAATGGGCCGGCCACTTTCCAGCGTGGTATGATGTTGGCTCTTACCGGATTACCATGGAGCAAAGTTATGGTCTATTTGGATGATATAATCATTCTCAGTCAGACCTTTGAAGACCACATGAATACATTAGAACAAGTTCTCATCGCTTTGGAGACCCACGGATATAAATTGAATCCTGGTAAAACTAAACTGTGTAGATTGGAGGTCGATTTCTTGGGACATAAAATTTCTTCAAGGGGTATATTGCCTTTAGAGAAAAATTTGCGAGGTGCCCTTGATTTTCCTATACCAACTACAATTAAGCAACTCAGACAGTTTCTTGGTATGGTAAATTTCTACCGAAGACACATACCAAACTGTTCACAAATAGCTAAGCCCCTTTCAATACAAACCGGTGGAAAAAATGTAAATTGGACCCCAGAATGTCAATTGGCATTTCAGGAACTAAAACAAGCTTTAGTTAATCCAACATTACTAAGTTTTCCTGACTATGGATCGGAAGCGTCTCCAATGGAGTTGCATGTAGATGCTTCAGATATTGGTGCAGGAGCTTGTCTTTCTCAAATACAGGGAGGAGTAAACTGCCCGATAGCATACATTTCCAAAACCTTTAGCGGAACCCAGCGAAATTACAGCACAATAGACAAAGAGTTGACAGCATTACGGTGGGCTGTGAAATCTCTTAGAGCTTTTCTCAGAGGAGTACACTTTGTTATTTACACCGACCATATGCCACTTATTTATCTTCAGAATATGAGTCTTGTAGATGGCAGATTGGCTCGTACATTGGAGGAACTCCATGAATACGATTTTGAGATAAGACATATACTGGGCAAGAGGAACGTAATTGCGGATGCCTTATCTAGATCACCAGTTCCCGATAATCAAACCTCAGAAGCCGAAATCGATCATAGTGACTATATACCAGAAGGATTTGAGATTGTAGAAGGTTCCAGGTGGAGGGGACTCACTCTTTAAGTGTTTCTCTTTGTTTTTATACGGACTAAGCACAAGTCATCAAGATCTTAGGATTACAATCATGGAAGAACTAATGAAAAACATTGGCAGGTATAAGTTGCAGGATAAACACATACGAAAGAAATTACGTCTAATGAAATTAGCAGGCCAGATGCCTATCCCAGAGGTGATCGAGGCTTTTGGCCATCTTTTTAAAACCAAAGTAAAAATATATTACAATGATGATAGACCTCTCATCTATGGAAGTAACTATAATAGACAGACTTGTTGTTTGAAGTGTCTTGGTGGAATTCATTACAACTATTTACAACCACTGGGAACCACCAGGAACAAAACAGATGAAATTAGAGTAAACATAAATTGCATAAATCCTGTTCCTAATATAGTTCTAGTCCCGGATTCAAATATAGATGAAATTGATGTACTAGAGGATCAGCTCTCTGATAGAGTTCTTTCGACTTTGGTTGCATATGTAAAACATTCAGTTCCTGTGGAAAATTGGGAGCGGGCGTCTTTTTTTAAATCTCACCACAACCAGCTTAGTGTTCAAAATGATATTTTATACTATGAAACCAAAGGTGGTAGGTTTTTATATATAATTTCCTTTAATTTCCTCATTAATATTGTTGTGAACTTACATTTTTCTTGTGCCCATATTGGTAGGAATAAACTAATTTCTTTAGTTTATAAACATTTCTGGCACCCACGGGTAAACCAAGTTGTTTCGGATATAGTTAAATGTTGTCCTGTGTGCCAGCGACTCAAAACACATTCTTCAAATATAACCCCTCCTGTGATTAAGATTTTGACAAGTTCTCCCTTTGATTTGATGGCAATGGACCTGTTACAGTTTCCAAGTACAATACGTGGTCACAAATATTGTATAGTTCTTATAGATCATTTTTCCAAATGGGCATCTGTGGTACCAATTCGAGACAAACAAGGTATCACAGTGGCCTATACATTTAAACATCGGATGTTGCCTTTTCTTCCTAAAGTTCCAATGAGATTGCTCACGGATAACGGGGGGGAATTTCTTTCTAGTGACTTCCAAGACGTTCTAGCCGAGTTTGATATTAAGCATGTGCGCACGTCTCCCTTGCACCCTGCGAGTAATGGGTTGTGTGAGCGCTTCAACCGGAGCATTATACAATTACTGAAATGTTTGGTGTTGGACAAACCTCACTCTTGGGACGAGGAAATAGCAGCATCTATTCTAATTTATAATAATACAAGTCATAGTGCATTAAATATGTCTCCATCTGAATATTTACTCCAAAAATCCCATCTAAACGAAGCTCATACATTTCCGCAATATTGGAGCAAAGGCAGTTTAAACTTTGTACCTTATACTATAGGACAAAAGGTTGCGAAAAAGATTATAGCCAGGGGACATTCCACCAGCAATAAATTCAAAGTTAAATGGGAAGGGCCATACCTAGTGACTAAAGTAAATGAAAATAAGGTGACATACACCATCCGCAGACTAAACCAATATTCCAAAGAAGAGAAAATCCATTTTTCTCACTTACGAAAATGGATTGATATACCTCGGTATCTTTTGAAAAACCAGCACATCAAAGAACGATTTTTTTTAGAATCTAACCCTGAGGATGAAGACTTAACTTTTAGAGAAATAGAGAATTCTGACAAAGATCAAGAAAATATAGAGAAGACAGAGGAATTGATAGAATTGGATCCAGAGGATGATTTTGAGGGATTTGAATTCAACCCATTGCCAGAGGAGATATTAGCCAAATTACCAAATTTACTAAGTCAGTTAGCAAATCTCAATCAGTTCACACATCAAATAGATGCTCAATCCCCTGGGGCTCTTGTAGGAGTTGGTTGTGGAGTTGGGGGTTGAAAGTATGTCTGTTGTTGCAAGAATCTCTGAATGTTTTCCTGATGTGTCCCCAATTTCCACTCGTATTTTCAACCGGCCGACTATTGCGGCCCCTGTTCCCTTTTCCAATGACTCAAATGCCCGTACAACCCTCACATATACGACCTCTCCTTCTGTAGATTATCGAGAGTCGGGAATGGGGGTTTCGGAGAGTGAGGGGTTTTATGAAGTTGGTACAAATCCGCTTGATTCCGGGAACTTGGTTGGGGATTCCCGTGGAGATAAATCCGTTCCCACCAGATCAATATCTACACAAACAGAAATATCTAGTAGTAGTATAGAATGGTATCCTACAGAAATCTCCGGCACCGCAGTGCTGGATCCAGTTTTTGGATCTATGGAATTTAACGAAGTGGGTGAAAACACGATTGGGTCCTATAACACCAACCGAAAAAGAGTTGAATTCTTCTAAATTTCCCACTATGGACTCATACCACTCACATTCCTCAGGATTTGAGGGATTCACTGTGAAACCAGATATTCCGACATTATTACGATATCACTTCCCTAATTATAACCTAGTAGAAAGTTCCCCCTTAACGGTTCTTAAATGAGCATTCTCCGGGTTCCTCCGTGGGAGAACGTGTTGTGGGGCAGGAAAAATTGGGAGATGGTGATACAGAGGGAGGGGGATTGATTCCCGTTATGCCACCCAGTGAAGTATTACCTCACAGGCCATTCACTAGATCTAGGGGTATTGTTCATACTTTGCCTTTTGTTATGAGTACTCCAATTGAATATAAAAAAAAAAATATATATATAATAATATCATAGTATAAATATAATCATAGTAAATATATACGTAAAAAGGGTTTGGGGTGATGAGTGCAAAGGAATTGTCAGTTGTAGAGATAAAGTGACAAAAGTTGTTCACATTATCATTCATCATAAAAAGGGGATGTTCCACAGTTTCATAAAATTTGATGAAGGTTTATTATTACCTAAACATTTCACAGAAATGATTATCTTTTGCTGTTATGTACATCATTATGAAATGTGTCAATGTTTATATTTATTTATTTATATTTTATTTATTACTATATATACGACCTCTCCTTCTGTAGATTATCGAGAGTCGGGAATGGGGTTTTAAATAGTTGTTGATAGTTTTAATGGTATAAATATTATATAATTATTGATAACCTCGCGGGTTAGTATCATTGCTGTATCCAACTCTGGAACTAGTAAACTCTAGTTCATTACCTTTTCAGGAAGCAATGATGCTGAGCCGTGGTGCCTTTGTATTTCCTATAAAAATATATTAATTTCAGAATGGATGTCTTACTTGTCGTAGGAGCCTTCTGAAATTGGGGTTTTTGAAAGAGGAAGCCAATACATTAAGGATACCTACAGACTTGATGTAGTAACGGACTGTCGATCAGGAAGACAAATAGAAGAGTGCTTACCCATAGTCGATAGAAGAATGACACCTCGGGTTCGATATCTTATTATATGGGCACTTACCCCTCGGGCTTGGAAACGACAAACAATACATCACCGAGGAAGAGAAACTACCGTATTTGGCCCACAAAGATTTGCATTGGATGATATTCCTCAACTGATGACTGATATTGTCGAGCACACTAAAACAATTAACCGTCAATGTCAAGTTTATCTTGTGATACCAGCCATTAAGGATATATATGCCTTTAATTCAAAAAGGTTGATCAGATCTTGGGGAAAAAATTATGCAAATCATTTAGAAAATCACCCTCAATTAAATCCGAGATGTATGAGAGAACATGCTATATATTCTTTTGAAAAATTTAATAGTCTAGTGCGGATTGACTACTATTGGCCAGAGAAGGTGTGTCTACGATCCGAGTTTGCACTTAATGGATATTATGCCTTGTCAAGGCGGCAAAGACAAAGCAGAGGTTTACTTCCTCATTCGGCTTTCTTGCAGAAACAAACATTAACCATGAATTCGGACCTTATACCCGATGGCCTTCATGCAAATCAAGCTTTCCTACGAGCATTTATGCATCGATTCAGAGCCAAATTTGGTTACCCCAACTTACCAGGGTTTGATAATCCGACATTGAATGTCCTCCGGGAAGTAATTATAGAAAATAATAATGTGCCAGAACCAGAGCAACATTTGTTAGGGGCAGATCTGGAACAGGTACCACTTTATCAGGAACCTGTGCCGCAATTAAATGCTTATGTTGTTCCCCATATTCCGGTACAGTGGGGTGCACCTGTTTTACCTGCTCCTCCCTATAATCTTTGGCATTCAAATCATTCTATGTTAAGAGAACCAGGGCATCAAAATCAATTTCCCTCCAGATGTATTAAGTGCTATTGATTATGTGTTACGGGCTGGAATTCGGGATTTAGTGGCACAAGCTCTTCCCAATAACCATACTAGAAGACATGAATTGATGGTATTATACAGACTAATTCAACTGGCTGATGACGAATATCACACAACTCAAGTCTCGTAGAGACTAACATTATAATAAATTTAGCATCACTAGAAAAGTATAGTGTATGCTGAGAGTGTATAGAGAAATACTTATAGGAAGTGATTCTAAAGGGGGAACTTATACATTTATCCTGGGGGAATGTAAGGGATAATCCCTTATATATATGTACAATAAATATTGTAAGATGTAAGAAAGGTTAATTACAATTAATCAAACAGTACAAATAAGTGTTAAACAAAAAGTCTTTCAGTTAAAATAATCATTTGTGATAATAATGATAAATTAGCAAGGTACTACAAAAGAAATGTTTTAAGTTCAAATTTAAGTGTGATAGTATTAAATAAGTATTTATAAATATGTATGTTATTTATGAAATTATACATATATGTGTATAAATACACATATATATGTATATAAAAGTTTTCTCAATTTTAGGATTAAATCTTGAAATATAACGATATTACCAGGTAAAGAAGCCAAAAATCTTGGAAATAAAGGACGGAAATTAAGGTATAGTGAGGTTATTAGTTTATTAAAAATTAAAAAATAAGAAAAAAAAAAAAAAAAAAACATATTTCTTTATATATATTAAAAATTACAGTTTATCTCATTAGATATGTTCAAAGAAGCTAAAGTGGAGAGGCGATAGTTCTTATCACAGTGGTAGTATCTTTCCTATTCTCCCTTTGTAAGGTTGGAATAACATTTGAAAAACCTTATGAATATTCCATATTTCATAAGGTAAATAGATTTATATTTAAAAATAATATAAAAATTTGAAAAACATATTATCCATGAGTAATATATAAATATTAATTTATAATTAATATTTTAAGGTTTTAAATCTTGGTCCTTAAAACTGCTTTAATGATAGTGGATCAAAAGTCTACCGTACATATTGATTTGGTGGAAAGAAATTAACAATTCTATTTGTTAAGTTAAGTACTCTAAAACCAAACACTTAATTATTAGTAGGAAGTGTGAATCCTAAACAATATAGGTATCATATAATGTAATGAACTATAAATGATAGGAAAAGCAATCTTCTCTTAGATTAAATAAGGATTTGTATTATTGTCATTCCCATATTTAGGAATTGATATTAGTGAATACTTTAATATCAAGTATTACTACTATCATTAACATTATTATTATTTATATTTTATTTTATTATTATTATTATTATATTATATATTTATTATTATTATTATTATTATTATTATTATTATTATTATTATTATATTATTATTTATTATTATAAAATCTTATTATGATTCTCTGATAAATTATTACCAATGATGGTAAACAAGTGTGAAAGTCAATTTATGTTAATTATATATTTCAACTGATCTGGTCCTTTAAATTTACCCTCCATTAGTTTGAATTCATTATAAATGTTCATAATAGTTAATAATACAGAATTAAAAATCAACCAACACTCAGTTGCACTGAGAAATTAGAAAGGAAATATATTCATAGTTACGGTTAATACATTCGTACCTACATTCATTTAAGACAAGTCTTAAAACATATCATATAGTTACGGTTAATACATTCGTATTTCCTATATACTTCTATTCAGTAAGAAAAGCCTGAAAACGTATCAACCAAATTTTCAAAAATCTCTGGGAGTATAGAAGTTCGTGGCTGCCTTAGTTTTCCCTATTCTATCATTAACTTCATTATTAGTCT
>SEYY01014646.1:25000-30082 GCA_009176605.1 Armadillidium nasatum | reverse complement strand
TAGTAAAATCTTAACTTAATTAATAATGTCTAACTTATAAGTTAAAGAGTCTATTATTTTTTATATAAACTTTAAGTTTATTCAGTAAATAGCTTTATTTACATCTCAATACTAAGAGTGTAAATAAAATAATTTTTAACTTAGAACTAAGTTAAAATTAAGTATCTGTTTGTCTTATTTAAAAACAACAAACTCTTAATATTTACAATAAATATTTTATTTACAAGTCACTCCATTAATTCTAGAGTGGATCTTCTAATAAGTAGATTTATTTTATCTACCAAGAACTCATTATAAATATTACTGAAATAATAACTCAAATGTAACCTAACAATTTATAAGTGTAAATGATTCTAATAAACAAACAATAAAAAAATCCTATTGTGTATCATAGGTTGTAAGCAAGGCTGTGATTGAAATTTTTTTTAAACACCGAAGAAAGGTGTTTTAAGTCTCACCGAAAGATAGTAAGAGAGATAGGATAGGACTTGAATAAACCGAAATTCCCTAAACTACTGATGATTACCTCACATCTGAAATAAAAAAATAAAAAGATGAATCTAGAAGATAATTTAGTTGACTTTTTTTCAACGTAGGAAATTGCAGAATTCAAGACAAAACTCAAAATTCTACAACTTCGCGTAGGAAGTCAACTAAAATAAGGAAAGACTAAGTTGAAGTCTTAATAGGATTTTCGTTTAAGGACTCACCGGAGAAGGGGAATCTGTACGAATTCCTCTTCTCTCAAAGCTGGAAAATCCTAAAAAGATAACAACTTCAGAATTAAGTTGATAGAAAAAACACTCGGTACTTTCTTTTCTTCTTAACTTACCGGAAATAAGTGAGGCGTACCGAAAAAAAACCTAACTAAGAATTAAACCAAATCGTGCAAAGTTAATAAATTTTTTCCGTCTGGTTATTTATAAAAAAAAAAAAAAGCATAACCAGACCCTGGCTTAAGCCTCCTCTGATTGGAATCAGAGTTTTAAACCTAACTGGGAATTGCAATAGTTTAAAACAACTATGCAAAAAAAGTAATAAAGATAATTTAACCTGCGAATCAAATTTAAAATAATGGAACTAAATAAACGCTTTAAAATGATATAAGGGAGGTAATTTACAGTTCCATAATATTCGCAGGTTAAAAATTCTAAAACCTTCTTATAAGGAAGAACGTCCTAGAATGCCGGAGTATGCTAATTTTTTTCTATTTATACTCCGACAGACGACGGAAAAGTAATCTATTTCTTAAAATAAAAACAAGAAAATCTCTTAACAGGAGAAGCATGTGTGCTTTTTTTTTAATTTTTAATTCAACCAAACAACCACAGACTACGATGTAAAAGCTTCAATTACCCATAAAATAATAGTTTTCTTTGATTTATTCCCGTTCTCTAAAACATTCCTAAATCACCTTTCTTAATCAAGGTATTTTTACTACAAATTACTCTAAAATTGATGCTAAATATCACCAGACTAACAGCAAAAATAAGTTTGTAAATTTTAAAAATAATAAAGTTACATATATTTAATAAAATTAAAAAAAATAATAAATATTTAAAAAAAATAAATAGTTACATATATTTAATAAAATTAAAATATGTAATTTTGTTTGTTTTAAACATCTCTCCCTGTTGAAGAAAAACGCTTCCAACCCATTCAAAAACTCAAATGCGTTAAAATTAGTACAAACACAAATGAAGCGGCCATTTCCCTTCTCACAACAAATTCTACCAACCTTAAAGGTATCGTAAACAACTGTTAAATTTTTCATTCAACAACCATTTCCACACTAAAACCATCTCAGAAGGACAAATAATTTCAATCTATACATAATGTATTAAAATAATTGTCAATATGAAAGATATTTCCATTTTATAGTCCATTTAATAATTATTATAAAGATAATTAGGAAAGATTGGCAACCTTGTCATTGACTCTTCTCTGAGTGCTGGGTTCCAACTGTCGCCAGACGAATTATTTTATTTAATTAAAGTTTCAAATCATTACTTTTATTATTAAAAGTAAGATGTCATTAAATTTTTATACATATTTAATGAATTTTAATAAAGGAATGAGAAGTAATTACAATATTAATAAAAAATATATAAAAGTTTCAATAAAAACGAATTGACAACTCAAAAAGTACAGTTATGCGAATCTGTGGAATGGAAGGAGTATACATTCGACGAACATAAAAATTACGCACACATGTGAATTTTTACATGCGCGTATAATTTTTAAAAGCAATATATATACGGTATTACAAGGCCACAAGTTCTATCTTCATTTATCCTTGGTAGTAAATATTTAAATAAGATTTGCTACACACGTTTCCAGCAAGAAGGGAATGTTGAAGCAAAAAGACAGAGACGAAGTAGTTTACCATATCAGGGTACAAGCTCAGAATCACAAGTTTTGAGAACCTCATGAGGGATACCATCAGGACCATATACCTTCTTGGTGTTAAGCTCTGAGAGAGCAGAAATTGTAGGCATAATGAGATGGAAGAAGTTGAAGAAGGAGGAATAGCTCCGGAATAGTCTAAGGCTGAATTAGAAGCAAAAGTCTGAGCGAAAAGTTCAGCTTTAGAAGAAGGCAAAACGGCGTCGGAGGAATATTAGAGGAGGGAAAGAGGAAGAAGCAAAATTAGAGTTACATTTTTTGCAAAAATGCAAGGAAGGGCGTGAAGAAGAACCAGAATGATTATTGCATTTCAACGAAGAAAAGAGTTTTTGGTGTTGCAGAGGATAGATTTTGCACGATTCCGGGATGAAATATAAATTGAATGAGTTTCTGGAGTTTGAAGACGACGGTAATCCCTAAAGTTCGTTAGGTTTAGTAGAAGGGAAAGAAAATAGAATGTACGCCTCCATGCAAGGGAGTATCACTTTAGTAGTAATGCTCTCTGCAAACTCCGATGGTCCACTCCCACAGTTTTGAGTTTCACCAAATTTTTTTTTTCATAAAGGTAATGTACGAATAAGCGCTTGTAAATTTGGAACATGAGAAGGGAGTCGGGGGAAGGAGAAGTGGGAGCATAGACACTCCAATATGAGACGAGGGTACACTAGAGACCCTCTGAGAAGGTGAAACGAGAAAAGGAACCAACCAAAGGGCAAAGGAGTGAAACGGAATGGTCTTGACCATACTGTCACTCCCCGGTTTATGCCCAATGGAGGGCACTTGCATTGCTTTGGACGGCGTAACATTCCCCCTACACACACACACACATATACATATATATATATATATATATATATATATATATATATATATATATATATATATATATATATATATATATATATATATATATATATATATATATATATATATATACGGATTAATATTATTAATTAATTAAAAAATTAAAATAAAAATAAAATATTTAAGAAAACAAACCAAATGGTAAGAAGTAAATGGCGTGAAAATAAATTCAAAAACAATTTTGTGCATTTGAAAAAATAAAATTCAAGTGGAAAGCAACATATCAATGTTCTGGAAACAAAATTATCGGGAAACGACGTTTCAAAATATTAGGTAATATTAATAAAAAATTACATAATTTAATTAATTAATTAAGTAATTAAATAAATAAACAATTAAGAATAACAAGTTGCTTTATGTTATAGAAAGAGTTAACTGTTCTAATTTGACCAAAATCGAAACTGTAGTTACAGAGATATAGAATATAAGCCAAAAAATTGTAATTAACGATTAATTAGTAATTAATTAATTGAAAATTTGGAAAATCAAGAAAAACAATGTTTCGTGGTATTCAAAACTTTACAGTCAAGAAATTGAACATTCCAAAAAATGTAAGCCAAAGTGATGGAAAAAATCTGGTATCGGTATCGGTATCGGTCATTTTTAACCGATACTGATACCGATACTTGAAAGTTCAATACCGATACCAATACCGAAACCGATATCCAAAAATATGCCGATACCGATACTTCACTCAATCCCTATATATATATATATATATATATATATATATATATATATATATATATATATATATATATATATATATATATATATATATATATATATATATATATATATATATATATATATATATATATATATATATATATATATATATATATATATATATATATATATATATATATATAATATATATATAAAAATGTTAATTAATACTGACATTTAGAAATTAAAGTCTACCAAAAAATCGATAAAAGATTAATTCAAATTTAACCCCAGCAACATTATAATTTTTATTATGCAATTCGAGTAGAATAAATCTTCAAAAAATTTTACATTAATGGAAATTTATTTCAATTATCTGATAGTCAATTTATTCACGGTTAAAATGACGTCCTTTTAAAAAGGGCGTGGTATTAATTGCTTTGTCTGTTAAGAAAGGCGATTAATTGCTTTGTCTGTTATGGAGGACAAACAGCTTCGGAATATGAAATCTAGAATGTATGTCAAAGTATCATTCCGTGTTTAATGGAGTTTGACCTTTTTTTTTATTATATATATATTTTTTATTAACTTTTCTTTCTTTATATTTGGTCACAGGTGGATTTTTTGTTGTTGTTATTGAGGGAACGAAAATTTACATATTGCAAAATTATACAGATGAAATGTCAATTGTATTTAAAAAGAAAAAAAAAATAAACATAAAAATTAAATTAAATGTCATGTTTCTCTTTTGGGATCCCCGACAACCCCCTCACCGACAGAACACTCCATTTGTCTGAATCAATTTGCCATTTCTAATCCCTTATCACTAACATTTTTTTCTTCCATTCCCACGCTATGAGTTTCTTCAAGTTTTCTTCTGCTTCGTTTTCAACTGTTTTACTAAACTAGATTATTTTTAATTATCATTCCTCTCATATTATCATTCCTTGAACTTTAGCAAATTTTGTTCATCTCTCTCTCTCTCTCTCTCTCTCTCTCTCTCTCTCTCTCTCTCTCTCTCTCTCTCTCTCTCTCTCTATCTATCTATCTATCTATCTATCAATCTATCTTTCTATCTATCTATCTATCCATCTCTCCTCTCTCTCTATCTATCTATCTATCTATCTATCTATCTCTCCTCTC
>SEYY01014646.1:10000-22500 GCA_009176605.1 Armadillidium nasatum | reverse complement strand
ACCAATTCGATAGTTCTCTCTTCACCCTCACTCTTGATCTACAATTCGCATATATATATACTATATATATATATATATATATATATATATATATATATATATATATATATATATATATATATATATATATATATATATATATATATATATATATATATATATATATATATATATATATATATTAGTGATGGATCGGATGTCATATTTTCTAATTTGCGGGATGCGGATGCGGATGTCGAATTTTGGAGAAGTGCGGATGCGGATGCGGATGTTGAATTTTTGAAAGTGCGGATGCGGATGTGGATGCGGATGTTGAATTTCCGAAAGTGCGGATGCGGATGCGGATGCGGATGTTGAATTTTCGAAAATGCGGATGCGGATGCGGATGTTGATTTTTGTGCGGATGCTCCGCATCCTCGCATGCGGATGCTGATGCGGATGCCATCACTAATATATATATATATATATATATATATATATATATATATATATATATATATATATATATATATATATATATATATATATATATATATATATATATATATATATATATATATATATATATATATATATATATATATATATATATATATATAGTGCAAAATCTATTCTCTCTAACACTAGGAACATTTCTTCGCAGAAATGTTTCCTCACGCTACTCCAATTGCTTGCTCTTTATAGGGGTATTGTTCTCTTCTGTATGGAATACATCAAGCATATCTGAGGTAGTTTAATTCATACAGCTCTCCTGGAAATGGTGGAGTCTAGGGCTTTTCGGCTATTCGTTTTTATCAACTATTTAGCTCTCCCTAGGTTTTTGGTCGCATTCTGCCAATCGTTTTGTTCCCTCGCTCTCGCTATGCAATCTCTATTACAACGAACACTGCTTTTCTGAACCCACTTGTCACATACTCCTCCAGGGCTCATGCGACATGCCTTTCTTCTCAGTCTTTTTCAGTTATACTCTGTGACCCCAGATTTAACTGCTATGCTCAATCTTCCGTGAACTTTATTTGTAAAGTCTGGAATAAACTCCCTCCTCCTTCTTTTCAAACTTCTGACTTGCACATCTTCAAAAGCCTTACGTATGGACTTATCGGCCTTTAATTTAATTTTTACTTTCATGGAATTTCCCAACTATCGTGAAAATTTTTAGCCCTCTGGACTTGCCCATCGAAAGAGCATATATATATATATATATATATATATATATATATATATATATATATATATATATATATATATATATATATATATATATATATATATATATATATATATATATATATATATATATATATATATATATATATATATATATATATATATATATATATATATATATATATATATATATATATATATATATATATATATATATATATATATATATATATATATATTATATATATATTTATATTCGATTCGATATCGTTATTGGATCAAATTTTTCTCCTACCTGAAGCATATTGGTAAATATAGTAATAAATATGCAAAAAATTCAAAAATAAGAAAAAAAAAACTAAAAAAAACTAAAAACTAAAAACTAATGGAAAATGAAAAAAAAGAAAAAGGGTGAAAAATAGGAAAATCTATCAGGAAATAAGGAGAAAGCATAAGAAAAATAATGCAAATATAGATATGGAGAGGAGAGAGAGAGAGAGAGAGAGAGAGAGAGAGAGAGAGAGAGAGAGAGAGAGAGAGAGAGAGAGAGAGAGAGAGAGAGAGAGAGATATATATATATATATATATATATATATATATATATATATATATATATATATATATATATATATATATATATATATATATATATATATATATATATTGTTTTTTTTTTAACATAAACAAATACGAAAGGATAAAAATAAAAAAAATAAAAAAACTGAAATTGAAAAAAAAATAAAAAATTTATTTGTAGAGCTTAATTTAAATTTTATCTTCCTCCTTTTATTTATTTTCCAACTCTCTCTCTCTCTCTCTCTCTCTCTCTCTCTCTCTCTCTCTCTCTCTCTCTCTCTCTCTCTCTCTCTCTCTCTCTCCTCACACTCTTTCTGTTCCTCTCTTTCTCTCTGACTTTTTAGGTCATTTCACTTTTCATTTCAGGCGTGAAGGGAGGTGACCCAAAGGTCAAAGTGAAGATAATTTCAGTAAATGGTATTTGTGTGTACATGTGTATAAGCTTGGGTGTGTTCATATGTGTAAGTATATGTTGCATTTTCATTAAACTTTTAAAGAAGAATCATTGGTATTTATTGTCATTAAGTATTAATTTTTTTTAACTATATATATATATATATATATATATATATATATATATATATATATATATATATATATATATATATATATATATATATATATATATATATATATATTATATATATATATATATATATATATATATATATATATATATATATATATATATATATATATATATATATATATATATATATATATATATATATATATATATATATATATATATATATATATATATATATATATATATATATATATATATAGGGGAGAAGATAGCCCCTCCCGAAGCGATGAAAGTACCCCCCAGAGTGGTGATAGAGTGGGCTAGACCATTCCGATTCACTCCGTTGCCCTTTGGTTCGTTCCTTTTTTCGAAGAAGCCTGAAGGGGCAGCTTCCAAATTTAGCCCCTTATCCACCCCTTCCTCCATTACCACTTGGGAGTTGGTGACTTCTGGTGATGGGGTTAGGGCCACCAAGACCTTGAAGCCGCCGACTTGCCTTTGTGCACGGTCTTCTTTTTTCATTAACTTCTGCAACATTCGCGGTCTATTTTCTAATTTCACTTTGTCGAACACTAGCTCTCATCTTCTAGACCTCATCTCTTCTTACTATCTGAAACCCAGGTGTCTGAGTGCTCTGACAGCAAACCTTACTTTGTTTCCTCTTACTGTCTATACCCTCAATTTTCTGCCAAAGGAGAATTTTGGGCATATGTGCGCAACGATGTTGTCTGTTCTCGTGTCTTTAATATGGAGTCTTCTGAATTATGGCTAAGCACTTTCCTGCAACTCTACAACTAAATTCATTTGTTCTGTCTATTTATCTCCTAATTCTACAGACTACAAAAACTACTTCGACTATCTTGACTCCAAAATAGAAAACATTCTTTCTACTCCTTTCTCTGAAATCATCATTTTAGGTTATTTCAATGTTCACCACCTCCAATGGCTTTCATCTAGTTCTCATGATCCAGCTGGTGAACTCGCCTACTACTTTTCTATCCTGAACAACCTTGAGCAGTTGGTGCATCTCCCTACTCGTTTCACTGATCGCCTTGGTGATGAACCCAACATACTTGAACTTTTCTTAACTTCTTTTCCATCCCTTTATTCTGTCAAAATCTTTCCTCTTCTGGGTTCATCCGATGACATTCTTATCTCTGTATATTTTTCTCTCTCTCTTCAAGTCTTCAGCAAGAACAGCCTCCGCCTTCGACGAGGAGGCGTTTTTGGCATTTCGGTGCTAATAATTGGTCTGACTTGCGGTTGTAGTTTTGTGATTTTCCATGGAATGATTACTGTTTCCATATGAGGGGTCACTCGGAGTTTGTAGAGCGTATAACCGATGAGACTCTCTCTGGCATGGAGGCGTACATTCCATATTCTTTCTTTTCTACTAAGCCTAACAAACCTTGGTTTAACTCTGCTTATGCTCGTGCTATCCGCCGCAGGGTACTGCCTTCAGAAGCTCATGAAACTTATTTTGAAACTCATTTCTCCGTCGTAAATTCGTAAGTGCAATAATCTTTCTGGTTCAGAAAATTTCAACTCTAACTTTGCTTCTTCCTCCTTTCCTCCTTTAATATCTCCAGACGATACAACTGCCTTTTTGCCTTCCTCTAAAGCTGAACTCTTTGCTCAAAGTTTTGCTTCTAATTCAACCTTAAGACTATTCCGGAGCTGTTCCTACTCATCCTCCTTTATGCCTAAAATTGTAATTTCTTCTAAAGACGTCATTTCTTCTCTCTCTGAGCTCACCACTAAGAAGGCTTACGGTATTGATGCTATTCCTCCTGTGGCTATCAAAAGTTGTGCTTCCGATCTTGCACCCTACCTTTGGTAAACTCTTTCGTCTTTGTTTTTCTACTTCAACCTTCCCTTGTTGGAAACGTTCGCCCATTCAACCTGTGCCGAAGAAGGGGGACCCCTCTCAACACCCTAACTACCGTTCAATTTCTTTAACCTCCGTTCTTTCTAAAGTTTTCGAATCTATCCTTAACAGGAAAATTTAGAAACATCTCAGTTCCTCTAATCTTATCTCTGATCGCCAGTATGGCTTTCGTAAGAAACGTTCTACTGGTGATCTTCTTTCTTTTTTCTGACTTTTGGTCCTTCAGTGAATCTTTTGCTGTTGCCCTGGACATATCGAAAGCTTTTTATAGAGTCTGGCACAAAGCTTTGATTTCCAAACTTCACTCTTTCGGTATCTATTCTTCCCTCTGTGGTCTTCTCTCTAATTTCCTTCCTAGCCGTTCTATAGCAGTCGCTGTAGACTGCCACGGTTCATCTTTTAAATCTATTATTAACAAAGGGTGTTCCTCGAGGATCTGTTTTATCCCCAACACTTTTTCTGATTTTCATTTTAATGACCTATCTGTTACTTCATCTCCTATCCACTCCTATGCCGATGACTCTACTCTGCGTTATTCCTTTCAATTTGAAAGACGCCCCTCACATCATCAGTTAATAGATGCAAGGAGGGTAGCCTAGGAGCAACTGACTTCTGATCTATCTCGTATTTCAAATTGGGGCAGAGAAAACATGGTCGTTTTCAATGCCTGAAAAAAACAAATATCTCCATCTCTCTACTCGACACAATCTTCCACACAGCTATGATATCTTCTTCGAAAACACACAACTCAAATTTTTGTCTCTACTTAATATTCTCGGTGTTTCTTTTTCTCGTGATCTTTCTTGGAATGATCATATTACTTCTCTCTCTAAACACACTTCAAGAAGGTTAGGCGTTCTGAAGCGTCTTCAAAATTTCTTCGCTCCACTCCAATTGCTTGCACTTTATAGGGGTGTTGTTCACCCCTGTAAGGAGTATTTTCATAACTTCCTATGACTTACCTTTAAGCACCGTGTTGTATCGGGACATGTCGGCCTTTTAAATTGACCTAGTTTCTGACTTCTCCCCTAACCCTGGTGATAATTTAGTGTGCCTTCGTCATTTGCCCACCAGAGGCAAATATATATATATATATATATATATATATATATATATATATATATATATATATATATATATATATATATATATATATATATATATATATTTTTTTTTATTCATTCATTACACCATATCCCGCAAGATGCAGGGTGGCGTCGGTTGCAGAAACTACATGTTCCTGCAACCGTACATGGGAGGAAAATACTGGTAAAAAAAGGTTCCCAGCCTTTAGAACCTGCGAAGAATAATTCTCCAATTGTCTTGACTGCGACGAAATCCCAATCCTTTCTTTGTCAATCAGATGTATAAATATAAATTTTTCACACCCTCTTTAATTTGTCTATTTAAAATATTTTACTTATTGAAAAGAACTGCTATTCAAAGTTTTGTTGCTCCTCCACTGTAGTCCGTTCAAATTAATTTTGTTTCATTATTTAATCTAAATTCAATTTCTAATTTTGATTTAATAAAAAAAACTCTAAACATCTAAAATTTTAAAATATTCAAAAATTTCAGTTATTCTCTGCTAAACAATATCTGTCGTTAGTTCCTCTTGTCCATCTTCTTTCCTCCTCTAATAGTTCCTCGGAGATCTTCCATCACTCTCAATCCCTTCTCTGGCTCTTCTCTTTTCTTCTTTCCCAGCTGTTTCCAATGCGACCGATTCCGACAGCAGTCAGTCAATGTATATATATATATATATATATATATATATATATATATATATATATATATATATATATATATATATATATATATATATATATATATATATATATATATATATATATATATATATATATATATATATATATATATATATATATTGTTACAAAATTTTGACTTAAGGTGGGAAAATAGATAATTTCAGGGGTTATAGAGGATCTAATATGACCTAAAAGTAGACCCTGCAAATCTGGCCCTAAAATAAACTTAACCAGATTGAAGTCTCAATGACTTCCTACCAATTCTGAAAATCCTTGCTCTTAGAATTAATTTATAAAAAAAATAATACAAATGAAATAGATATCACGTACCAGATCTTCAATTCAGGAGAAGGAACTAACATAGAAATAAAGATTGAATTCTTCCTGCTCAAGTACCTTCAAGATTCCCAATGATGTTATAAAAGCGATAAAGAATATTGGAAAAAAGCTCTCAAAATTTCACAACACGCAACAGTTTTCATGCAAAGAAAATAAACAATTTATTAGAGACCATATAATGTGTCCACGCATGCAAGCGAAAGTATAAGAGGAATTATAAGTTATATAGTTACCTTGTGTACTGTACAGGATGAGACTCCTCCAATAAACCTTACACTTACATGCGGGAAAAAGAATAAGCAAGCCAAAAGATAAATAAATTTAAAAAAAAAAATTTGTTACACATAAAAAAAATAAAGCAGTTTTTCTTATTTGAGTTTTTAAAGTTATGTTTATATGCTTAATATTTACCTACAAAAATATTCCTATCCCTATCCACAAATACACTGTTCATTCACTGCGCAAACAGCAATAAAAAAAATCACTTTCACTCTCGATAAAGTAATAAATATATATATATATAGAATGATAGAATATCAAATAAACACTATACCCATTGAGTATAATTTAGTTAACTTAATACTAAATGTTATATAAAAAAAAAACAATTCCTTCCAACTTTTCAGAAAAAAAAAATATATATATATATATATATAAATGTATTAAATATTATAAAGCAAGAATCCAATTATGGAAAAAGCTCGCACCTGCATTTCCTTTGATGTTAATATTTTATTCTTTTGAGAGATTGAGAGATAATTATTATTCTTACTATCTCTTGGCTTTACAAGAGATAAAAAAAAAATTACAATGTCTGGAGTCAAAAGCAATTTAGGCTCAAGCTATTAATAAAAGGGCTTCAAGAATATGAGATGAAATTGAGTGAGCCTACAAAACAGGAATAAAGATCTTGAAACTGGATCAGTCTAGGATCCAAAAAGGTTCCTCAACCCGGATTAATTTTTGATTGATTCTAGAAAAGGTCCTCAACCCGGATCAATAAAGGTCTCGGCCCTGGAGAAGGTTTCTGAACCCGGATTAGTCTCGGATCCAAAAAAGGCTCCTCAACCTGAACCTAAAATATTTAATAATAAAAATTTACAGACTTAAGGTCTTTAAGAGATTTACCTATTCTATATGAATTCATTAGAGAACTATCACATGAATGATATTACATTAAAATTTTAATAATTACTATTTGCATACCTCACACAAAGTTGAGGTCAATCCTGTTAACAAATACGGTTGTTGAAATCAGAGTCCAAAAACAGAGATGCTTTTTCCTAAACAAAGGAGTAATTATAACCAATGCAAAAAAAATATGCTGTGACATTCCCAAAAGGGAACAAAGTAATTGAGCCTACCTTTAGTTTTCCTGAGCTTTGATCTTTGATACTGATAGTGTGAAATAATAATTTGTGAGATACAATCAACACCATATAATAATTAAATTCAGTACTTTTTATTGTTATATTGTTATATTTAATAACACACACTTCAAGAGATTAGAAATTATAAATCACATAAATTCTGTAACTAAAAGAAAACACTTTTGATAATAGATATGTAAAACTCTACAGAAAAAACAAAGAAACAACAGAATATAAAAATATAAAACGACCAAAAATAGGGATTTCCCTACATAACCCCCCACTCGTCATGACTTTGACGGGGAAGGTAAAAAAGAAAAGAAAACAGTGTAATGTGACCTATTCTAAGGAATATTCTAAGGAAAAATATTTAGTAAAGTATTTGACCATAGCGTCAAATTCTGTCTGACTTATATTAGGTGTATTAAGATGAGTTATGCGCATGAGCTGCGAAAACATTAAATTGGCCTTGAATAAGGTCAATTTGTTCTAGTGTCATTCGTTGAATTGGAAGTGGCAAGGACATAGATGTTTGGAGCTTCTTTGAGCTAGTAACTAGAGAAGGAGAAGAACAACGCTTTTTAGGAGCCCAAGTAGGGTGTGCGCTTAGATGTCTGTGGGAATTTGAAATTCCAGAAGAAGTACTAGGTAAGTTTTTCTCTGATCCAGACAAAGAGGGAGGAGAATTTTGGAAGGAATTTGATGGGAAGCTAATTGAGAAAAACGGAAACGTCGGTCACATGTGTCCCGTTTATGATCTCCGGAAATCCGTTCGCGGGGGATTAGTTTGGGAATTATTGTCCGGTCATGTATTGTCCTGGTAGTCAATGATGAGTCCTGAGAAGGTACATGGTTTGGAGGTTCCTTATCTTCAAAAATGGCATAGTTATACATCAATTTCCAAAATGCGTCTATAAAATCATTTCTTGGATGGATCCCATCTATGAGTGGCCCTGTATGTCTCAAAGAATACACATCCTTGGTAGGATCGATCAAATTCTCATAATTACGTTTACTAGATTTGCTCATGAGATGTAATACCTCTGAGAGTGCTATTGTGTGTTTCCTTGAGCACTTTATAGCCGGTGAATGTAGTTTCATTAACTCCTGATAAACAAGATATGTATCCTCATTCACTTCTTTAGCAGAAGATCGGGGTAATGAATGGTACCAATCCTGAACATCACCTGGAGCAAAGTCGATGTTACGACAAACATTGTAATAATAGAGATCAGGAAAAGTTGGGATCATTATATATAGTTTAGCTGCAGGACAAGTTTTTCTAATTTGAATCAGCATTTTATTAATCGTAGGAAGAGACTCTTCAGCTCTATAATTAGTATTAGGAAATGTTACATAATATTCTCTTGTAGTTTTATGAGTTTTGGGCTTAGATGTATATTGAAGTCGATAATAAGCCTGCCGAAATATCGAAAAGGTTACTATATGAGTTGTTTCCGGCTTCAGCTCTCTTTCCAGTGACTTGGGAAGGTCTTCAAATTTGGAAATGATATATATATATATATATATATATATATATATATATATATATATATATATATATATTTCCCAAAAGCTTCACATATTACATGTAAGAATTGAAGTGCAATAATGTTTACGTTCTTATGTTCTGAAAAACATAATTAATCTATGAATGTATTTATAATTACAGTCTTTATATATATATATATAATATATATATATATATATATATATATATATATATATATATATATATATATATATATATATATATATATAATATAATATATATATAATATAGTATTTATTACTCTTGAGTTATGTTCACTCTTTTTTTATATTTATTATTTATTTATTACACCCTAAGGTTGACCAATGCCATTGAGAAATCCAAGTTTATTTAAAACATCAAAATTTTTTTTTTTAAAAACAATTCACATAACAATGTATAAAATTTAATACATTAAAAGACTAGCTTTCGCTTCTGTTTTGAAGCCTCATTCAGGCAAACTGACACGCCGCATTTCTTGCTGAAGTTCTGAGTTAACAATGTGGTAGTTGGTTGTTGTCCAATGATTTGTTACACAATGGTTTGAAAAATGGAGAGCGGTGCATGATGGCATTCTGCAACTCATCTATTTTGAAATCCCCTGGACGTAGATTGTAATTAGGTAGATTTTTTATACAATAAGCTTCGGACATTTTCCTTTTATTATAATTATTAATGTGTATGATTATGTAATTGTCCTTAAGGTTTATATTATGATTATTGCTTTGTCTGTGCATAGTGAGAGCTGAATTTTGATTATCTGTGTTTAGGTCATATCTATGTTGGTATATTCTTCTATTGTGTTCTGCTGTTTCACCTATATAATTTAATTCACAAGCTTGACAAGGAATACTGTAAATACAAGGGGGTTAGGGTTGGAGGCTTTTGGTGGTTTAAAGACTTTTTTTAAAATTATATTATTTGATGGAATTAATGTTATATTTTTTGGTATTATGTTTTTTATATGATGTAGATTGATATGTGGGATGGGTAGAAAGCTTTTATCTAGTGTGGGTTCCTTTGTTTTGATGGAGTAAAATTTAATTTTTGCTTTCTTAAATGAAGTGTTGATTATATGTGTTGGATATTGTAATTTTTTAAAAGTGTTCCTGAGAAGGTCTGTTTCTGTTTTTAATAGAGGGGGAGAACAGATCTTTAATGCACGTAGGTATAATGACGAAAGGGTGGCTAATTTTGTATTAATTGTATGAGCAGAGTACCAATGTATATAGTTAGGTGAAGAGGTTGGTTTCCTGAATATAGTATATAGAGGTTTTGTGGAAGAATCCCACATAATAAGAGTATCTAAAAAGGGCAATTAATTTTTTTGTGGGAAGAGGGGTTTCTAAAGTGAATATAATGTTGTGATGTATGTTGTTTATGGTTAAGAATGGTTTTTGGATCAGATGTATTCGGAATGGCTGCAAATATATCATCTACATAGCGAAGCCATTCCGAATGCATCTGATCCAAAAACCATTCTTAACCATATAAACAACATACATCACAACATTATATTCACTTTAGAAACCCCTCTTCCCACAAAAAATTCATTGCCCTTTTTAGATACTCTTATTATGTGGGATTCTTCCACAAAACCTCTATATACTATATTCAGGAAACCAACCTCTTCACCTAACTATATACATTGGTACTCTGCTCATACAATTAATACAAAAATAGCCACCCTTTCGTCATTATACCTACGTGCATTAAAGATCTGTTCTCCCCCTCTATTAAAAACAGAAACAGACCTTCTCAGGAACACTTTTAAAAAATTACAATATCCAACACATATAATCAACAATTCATTTAAGAAAGCAAAAACTAAATTTTACTCCATCAAAACAAAGGAACCCACACTAGATAAAAGCTTTCTACCCATCCCACATTATCAATCTACATCATATAAAAAACATAATACCAAAAAATATAACATTAATTCCATCAAATAATATAATTTTAAAAAAAGTCTTTAAACCACCAAAAACCTCCAACCCTAACCCCCCTTGTATTTACAGTATTCCTTGTCAAGCTTGTGAATTAAATTATATAGGTGAAACAACAGAACACAATAGAAGAATATACCAACATAGATATGACCTAAACACAGATAATCAAAATTCAGCTCTCACTATGCACAGACAAAGCAATAATCATAATATAAACCTTAAGGACAATTACATCATCAAACACATTAATAATTATAATAAAAGGAAAATGTCCGAAGCTTATTGTATAAAAAATCTACCTAATTACAATCTACGTCCAGGGGATTTCAAAATAGATCAGTTGCAGAATGCCATCATGCACCGCTCTCCATTTTTCAAATCATTGTGTAACAAATCATTGGATAACAACCAACTACCACATTGTTAACTCAGAACTTCACAAGAAATGAGGCGTGTCAGTTTGCCTGAATGAGGCTTCAAAACAGAAGCGAAAGCTAGTCTTTTAATGTATTAAATTTTATACATTGTTATGTGAATTGTTTTTAAAAAAATTTTTGATGTTTTAAATAAACTTGGATTTCTCAATGGCATTGGTCAACCTTAGTATATATATATATATATATATATATATATATATATATATATATATATATATATATATATATATATATATATATATATATATATATATATATATATATATATATATATATATATATATATATTATATATATAAAGGGTGGTTAAATTTTAAGGGCCGATGTTGATTTTGAATAAAACACAAATTACTTAGGAATTTATTGTCATTTCTTTTTATTATGATAATATGGTATGGTTCAATTATGTATGGAACAAAATATCGGCCAAATGGCCGCCGCGAACCTCGGCGGCACACCTCCATCCGAAGGTCCAAATTTTCGATGACGCTAAGGCATAATTAGGGTTCTATGCCGTTAATGTGCAGAATTATCTCATCCTTTAGCTCTTGAATTGTTGCTGGCTTATCGACGTACACCTTTTCTTTCAAATAACCCCAAAGAAAGAAGTCCAACGGTGTCAAATCACATGATCTTGGCGGCCAATTGACATCGCCACCACGTGAGATAACACGGCCATTGAATTTGTCGCGCAAAATAGCCATTGTTTCGTTAGCTGTGTGGCAAGTGGCACCGTCCTGTTGAAACCACATATCGTCCACATCCATACCTTCCAATTCGTGCCATAAAAAGTTCGTTATCATCTCACGATAGCGAACACCATTCACAGTAACTGCCTGACCGGCCTCATTTTGGAAAAAATACGGCCCGATGATGCCGCCAGCCCATAAACCACACCAAACAGTCACTCTTTGTGGGTGCATTGGTTTTTCGACAATCACT
>SEYY01014645.1:0-16487 GCA_009176605.1 Armadillidium nasatum | reverse complement strand
ATTTAATTAATGAAAAAATATGCGTCAGAAAGTATTATTTTTATTTTTTTAATTACTCAACAACTGTTAAGAAGGGTACATCGATGCAAGTATTAGAAACCAGAATAGTTGGGTATGGAAAAGTAAAAAATGTTGCAAAAATTTAAAATAAATTTAAATATAAAACATGATCAAAATATTGCACAACAACGAAATTTACAGTTAAAATTTTTAACCAAAACTATATAAAAACAAATGGAAATTGACAATTTGAACTGATAATTCCCAGTGCACTCAAAATCATGTTACCAACCAACATTTCAAACACCTACCTTTAAGCGTTCATCCCCATCATCACTGTCATCACTATCTGAATCACTTTCTTGTTTTGTTTCTTCATCACTATTATAATCACCAAGTAGGAAATCGTCATTTAAGGTTTCTGTATCTAATAATAAAAGTAAGTTAAGAAAATTAATTGCGGCTCTTCTTAACTATACTCACTATTTAAACTAACTTGAAAAATAAACTTTCACCTTTAATGTGATCTGCATCTTTTTAGATATACCGTACAAAAACTTATAATAAATAACTAATTTATTAACATAATAAAATTCAATTTTTTCCTTAAGCAGAAAAAAGGAGTTATTATGATGTTATTATTATAGACTGACTATTCAAAAAAAGAATGGAGGTCAAATCCTTAAATTAATTCCTTTCAACATTAAATTTGGTAATAAAATAAATTGAGAGCTTGAACAATATTTATTGTAATACAATTTGTTCTTTACTTTGAAATGTTAGGAGGCTACAGAAATTAAAAATTGACAAAGAAATACAATATTGCAATTATAAATGAAATTTCCTATTATGTTTAATATGTAGAATCAAATCGAAAGAGAAGAGGAAAAGCATATAATGTAATTTTAGTATATGTTGAAAATATTATAGATCTTAAGTGAAGAAAGTTCTGATTTGTAGTCTTGATCTTCATTAATTGAAGATATTGTTAAGTCTTCCAAATAAATAGTAGTTAATTTAATTAATTAAATTAAAATTTACTTTAAATATCCAGTACACATTTTGTAAATACACTGACAGCGACATGTATTCTTTGCTTCTTCCAAATCCACCTATGCAAAATCCTCCTTTGCACCCTGCAAAGCAAACTTAAGACAGTGATCGCCGTATGACTTCTTTGTTTCCTTCAAATTCATCTCTAGTGTGACTACTTCCAAGTCCACTACTGCTCTATCTACCACCGTCTGTTCTTTTTAAAATCCCCCTCCTCAGTCAAAGATTAATGATCCACTACATCCTTCTTAGCTGTCACTAAACCTACTACTCTTGAGATACTCTTTAGTCCTCTTCAAATTCTTCATCTTTAAAATCTACTAATCATATGTTTTGCCTCATGATTCATTCGTCACTGACAAAACTACGCTCTTTTACTACTGAAAGGAGTCCACATTGAATAAGACTTCAAAAAACTCCCTCTTCTATACAATATAAATTTAAATTCATTTTAATTTTAATTTACTTTCTTTCAAGACTATTTTTACAAGTCATTATTAAGTCTTTATTAACTTGGTTTAATTATTTAAAGTTAAAATTCTATAAAGCAAATGAGCATGTGAGATATGAACATTATTTATAATTTACAAGATTTGTGGTTTTAAACAAAGTAAAATTAATTGGAGGAGATTGCATATGCATTATTCAAATTAAAAATATTTTACATTCAGACTACTCTAAAAAAACTATGATAGATCTTAATAAGGGTGAAATAATCTACATAGTAATATGAAAAAGATACTGAATGTATATTACTCAAATTAAGTCATATGATATTACCGTTTAACTCTAAATTATTTTCATTCTTATTTGCTCCTTTTTCTTCATATGAAGTTTTTAACTCCTTTGATTTCTGAAAAATTAAATTTCACAATATAAGAAAAAAATAATTACATTTAAGCTATAAAAATAGTATCACATTCTATAAATGATATGTTAAAGTAGACACTTTCAATCTTGTAAACTTTAAGACCCAACTACCTGATGATATTTTGCCTTAAGTTCTCTTATTCTTTCTTCATGCTTTTCAATCTTTTCCAGATCTTTTTTTGCAATCCTTTTCTCATTTTCTTTCTCAATTTTTTTTACTGATGATGAAAACCAATCATTTTCATCTTCTTCTATGATTTTTTCTTCTAAAATTGACTTTAATCTGGTCTGAAATGAGAACTCTTTCCTATTTATATGGTATATATATATATATATATATATATATATATATATATATATATATATATATATATATATATATATATATATATATATATATATATATATATATATATATATATATATATATATATATATATATATATTATTATTATATATTTCCAGTACAGTATTCTGTACTAAACTGAAATGCAATATTTGCAGAAAAACTTGTTAATCAATATATATAAAAACTGAAGCATTATATTAGTTACTAAATATATATGGTACTTAATAAGGTTATATAGAATGATAACTAATAAGATAAAGCTGTTAGAAGTACATGATCCCAATATTTCTCATTGCACATTATAGGAGAGTATATGGCAACTTCTATATGGCAAATAACATAAAAAATTGAACAATCTAATTTGAAACTTGAGAAATCTTTTTTACACATACTGTAATTAATGAAACTAGAAATGAATGAATAATGTTATCAGCTTAAATTCAAGAGGAAACAAATTTCTAGCAAAAAAAAAAATATAAATAAATAAAAAAATAAATAAAATTATAATTTATATTATATTATATATATATATATTATATATATATATATATATATATATATATGGAGTAAAGTGTATTGATAATAATTGCTTTTTGTAAATATAATTTAATTAAAATAATATCGTAAAAATAAGGACGAAAGTTCACCCTGATTGTAAAAGTTTTTAACAACACCCATATGGAAGTTTTTCGTATAACAGTATAGTTGAAGGTTTTCATTCTAGTCCCACCAGTTTCACTAAATATATATCTCTAATTCTTTCTCGTATTCCTAATATTTTCATCTATATTGATGACATCCTAATTGCTACTCCAACTCATGAGGAGCATTTAAAAGTCTTAGAAATGGTTTTGATAGGTTAAATATTTTAATTTAAAACTAAGTGCAGATAAGTCAAATTGCCCAACCAAAATACATATTTGGTTTTGATGTGTCGGAAGGTTTTATGCTCCCTAGTGAGGATAAAAGTCTTTCTATATTAAACATTCCAAAACCTAAGACTGTTAAGGATTTACGTTCTTTTTTAGGAAGTATAAACTATTTCAGATCTTCTCTTCCTGGAATTTCTAATACTATCTCTCCTCTTCTTTCATTTCTAAAAGGTGCTCCACACTCTCAAAGGAGAGTAAAATGGAATCCTGAAGCTGAAGAAGCATTTATCTAGCAAAACTTACTCTTAAAAATGCTACTCCTTTGGGTTTCCTTCTAATAGTGCCAAAATATCAATTTTCACAGATGCCAGTCAGACAGCCTTGGCTGGTGTGTAGTTTCTACCGAAAATGAAAAAAACTGTTCCACTTGGATTCTATAGTTATAAATTAAACCCAACTGAAATGACTATAGTATTTTTAGCAAGGAACTCCTTGCCTTGGTTAAAACTGTGAAAAAATTTCAACATATCGTAGAAGGACGAAAGGTAGATGTGTTTTGTGACAATCTTTCAGTCACACAGTCACTTAAAAAGGAGACTGATGCTATCACTTGCTTGCAAGGGAGCAGCATTACCTAACTTTCTTGTCTGATTTGATTTAACAATAAACCATATTAAATCTGAAGAAAATATTCTTGCTGATTATTGAGCAAAATCCTGCAGAGCAGCCAACTGCAAGTTCACTGAAATTACCAGCTCCTTCAAATACTGCAGAAAATGCAGAAGCAACAAGCCATTCACTCCAACTTGGAAGAGAAGACACTGTTACAGAAGTCCTTCCTGAAGTTTGCGATGAAGCATTGGTCACACCAGAGCTTTCTCCACAGCAGGATTCTTTAATAGAGGATGACTGTCCTTCACTGTCATCTATTTTCCATATTTCATCCTGTGAAGTGTTTAAACTATTTCAGTGTAAAATATTATAAAACTTCAAAATAGCACAAGAAACAGATGTGCAACTTCAAAAATATTTAAACAAGCAAGAAAATACTAATCTCAAGCTGACCAAGCGAAACTATTATTATAAAAATGACATACTGTCTTTGGTTGTCGATGAATCTATTCCACTTTCACCTCGTGTCTTTGTTCCTGAATCTTTCATTATACCTGTTATTTCTTATTCGCATTCACTTGGGCATTTTGGAGTCAAGAAAACTTTGACATCTCTTAGGAAGCGCTTTGTATGGAAGGATATGCCAAAATACACAAAGCAGTTTGTTCTAAGTTGTGATTCATGTCAGAGATCTAAATCATTACGCAAAATAAGCCCACCATATGAATCTTACCAGCCAGTTTCAGCAAAATTTCAGGTAGTTCATATAGATATTCTTAAAATGCCTGCATGTAAAAATTATAAATATCTTTGCTTTATAAAAATTATAAATATCTTTGCTTTCCCACTGAAAAAACATAGAAACCTCTACAATTGTGGAGACAATTACATGGGAGTTTTTGCCCATAGCTGGAGTGGTAGGAACTTATGTTTCGGACTGTGGTGCACAATTTGCTTCTGATTTATTTACAAGTGTTTGTGAGGAGCTAGGATCCCGACATAACTTTACTTCTGCCATACCCCTCAGAGTAATGGACTCATAGAAAATTCTCATAGAACACTATTGAGGTCTCTTCGAGCCATGCTGTCGGATGAGTTGGAAGATGTTCAGAATTATTGGTTGGATCTCCTTCCCCTAGTGCTGTTGTGTTTAAGAACTGCACCATTAAACTCAGAAGGAATAACCCCTGCTATATTAATGATGGGTCAAAACCCCTCCCTCCCTGGAGCTTTAATAGAACAAGTAGAGTCCTCATTCCCACTTTCAATAAAAACATACGCAGAAAATTAAAATTGTTTTTGGGACTCCCTCTATCTCCAGAATTTCCAAAAATCCAAAAATATATGTCCAAAAGAACTTACAAGATGCGAAATTTGTTCTTGTAAAAAACCAACAATATGGCAGAAACAAACTAGAAGCGGTATACCATGGTCCCTATCCCATTGTAAAATTTTCCGGTAATAATGTATACATAAAAAAGAATAATAAAGTTCAATGCGAAAATATTATTAATATTAAACCATATTTTAGTTTAAGTAATGAAAGTGATGAATTATGAATATGTGATAAATAAATTGAAGGTGCTATAAAATATATTTTGTAATTTTAATATTTTACATCTTTTTAAATAATTTTTTACAATTTTTGTAATTTTTAATATTTACATTTTTTTAAAAATGAATTTGTACAATTTTTAAGGTATACTATTTTAGAATAAGTTTCCTCTAATGCTTTACTTTTCACTATTTCTTCAAATCACTATTCTAACATCTAGGTAAGAGGTTGGGTGTTCAGGTATGAATCTCCAAGTAAACTGGTTACTTGGAAATTCATTCTCTGGAAGTCACCACTTGGAGTAAAGTGTATTGATAATAATTGCTTTTTAAATATAATTTAATTAAATAATATCGAAAAAAAAGGAAGATATCGGGTTTCGATATCGTGCATGCCCAATGCCCATAGAATAGCATCATATTATTCAACTAAAAGCCGGTAAAAAAACATGCTTTGATTGTAATAGAATTAATTGATCTTTGTAAATTTTGAAACGTTGTGAAATAATAAATACAAATAAGTTATCAATGTTAAATACCTAAGTAAAATTATTAAAAATTAATAAGAATATACCAGAAAAAGTAAGAAAAAAATTTATTTGTATAGGCGAATTAGGTCTGCTTTCATATTAAAGCTATCTATGGACCCTAGAGCTACATAAGCTTCAAAAGCAATATATATAATAATATATATATATATATATATATATATATATATATATATATATATATATATATATATATATATATATATATATTATATATATATATATATATATATAATATAATATATATATATATATTGTATATATATATTATATATATATATATATATATATATATATATATATATATATATATATATATATATATATATATATATATATATATATATATATATATATATATATATATAAAAATATCATCCTTTGTTCAAAACAGCAAAGATTTACAAAGGAAAGAAAGAGAATGCAAATCCATTAACTTATTAAACCACCTACTTTTAAATGCCCTAAGAGGAATTTAAACTTCTGAAAAACTTGAAATTATTTTAATAAACAGATGATATAAGAGGATTTAGTAACTTTGGAAACTACTGACATCATTTAACAATCAACTCATGAAGAGATATCATTAATATCTTTTACACCTTGATTTTGACAAATGTACCACAAACCAATATATATATGTCTATTTAATAGTTTTATATAAAATAATAAAATAGCAAAATGATAATTAATTATATTTTATACACATAATGATATATAATATATATATATATATATATATATATATATATATATATATATATATATATATATATATATTATATATATATATATATATATATATATATATATATATATAAAATAAAATAAAATTTCTAACTACAATATTCATATATATTATTTATCACTTAACGTACCTTTTGACTATCATCATAATACTTCAACCAACTTAATGACCCACAAATCAAACTGAGAGACTTTCCCTGTAATTTTAAAATATTTAGCTATTGAAATATTGCATTGCATATTTAAGTACATAAACAAGTTTATATATCAGTAGCTGACTTTACGATTCTAGATTTGTAATTAAAAAACATCAGAAAGATTACTCCGGAAAAAGCTATTTTGTTTTCCTCTGTTTGGAAATGACCATTGATAAATCTTTAAGGTTATGATATTTCCAATTAGATTATGATATTTCCAATCTGATAACTGTTTATATCTTAAACCTTTTGCGCTATTGTTTCATTAACAAAAACAAGTCTTGAAATTTTGGCAATAACTATTTATTTAAATTCTTCAATGAGATTGGAAGTTATTATATCAATTTTTCATAGGTTTAAAATATTAATACTATGTATGAAAAAATCTATAACAAATATATTAAGCACAAGAATTTAATTTATTAATACCATTTACAGCAGATACCACTTACTGTTCCAGTTGGACTTTCAAATATTCCTAATTTTTCTTCTTCTAAAGCATGGAAAAGAGCCTGCATAAAATTCTCCTGAGATAAATATGGTATGAATGGAAAAGAGAATTTCTTTAATTTTATGTCATCCATTTAAAAATCTATTTCAGTGTTACATGAATTAAATTTTTATAATATCATTTAACTTATCTGAAATTTTAAAAAAATAGATGAACTATAGAATACTTGAATAAGGCTTGAATTTTTAAAAGTAATAATAATAATTATAATAATAATATATAATAATATATAATAATAATAATAAAAATAATAATCAAAATATTTTTTGATTGAATAAGAAAATCTTGTTATTTTCTAACTTTTGAGTAAACAAGAAAGTAAAATTTAAGTGTATAATTTTAATAGGAGGACTATTATTTATTTATAGTTTTTTATTTTTATAAAAACAGGCCAACTTATTTTTAAGTTCTTTTATCTTTATTTACTTTGCTAAATAGCCGTATTATAAGAGGTTAATGTATTATCTATCCTGCCATATATATATATATATATATATATATATATATATATATATATATATATATATATATATATATATATATATATATTATATATATATATATATATATATTGTCCACTATATAATCTCTCTACCCTTAACTGTTATTAATATCTCTTCCAGAATAGCCTATTCAATTTTATAAAACAGGCTAATCTGGAAAAGATATTAATAACAGTTAGGAGTAGAGAGATTTTTACTTCTTTTTTCTTCACTTAAAGGGGAGAAAGATTTTCACAATTAATACAAATATTCCTCAATTTTATGTTTCATAATCAATAATATACTTATGATTAGCCTAATAGGCTAATTTAGTCTATATTTTTCAAACTTTGTGTATTACATTATCAAACAGCACTATTTGTCTCAAAGAAAATTATCTTCCATAAATGATTTTATTACAAGATTAAAATTTTAGCATTGCCATACTTTTCTAATCCTGGTAATACTTTAGTGATGCGAGCCCAAATTTTTTTTCCTACAGAACCTAACTATAAAAACAAAATGATCTGATTTTTTTTTTATGGTTAATCAACAAATGACAAATGATTTTGTACGAAAAAAAAAATTTTTAAATATTAAAATGAAAATTATTTTTTTCAATATGATGTAAAAAGATCTTTCAATATGACGTCATAATAATCTTCTGCAGAAATTTATAAGCCTTACTTCGAATAATGGTAATCAGTGTTTTCATATTAATGGGTTGTTTTTTTTGTTAATATATATATATATATATATATATATGTATATATATATATATATATATATATATATAGATATATATATACATATATATATATATGACAAGCATTTATGATTTCATTGCTGTTCTGCAATAATGCATATTATAAGATACAAATGCATGGCACAAGGACATTTGTCTACAGAGAGCTCGCCCTCATACCCCTCGACCTATGAGTGGTAATAAAATTTTTTTATATTGCTTTTCTCTCTCTCTCTCTTCTCTCTCTCTCTCTCTCTATATATATATATATATATATATATAGTATATATATATATATATATATATATATATAGTATATATTATATATATATATATATATATATATATAATATATTATTTACCATTTTTAGGTTGCTATTATTGTCATAATAGCAACCTAGTCAAATAATCAAAGAACATTTTTATATCTTTGGCAGACACTCTTCTGACATCTTATTAAGAAACTAATTATTCTTATTAGTTTATAATTTTTTTCTTACAAAATCATGTTGTTCATTGATTAACCATAAAGAAAAAATATTTCCTTTTCATTATTAAGCTGAAAAGAAAAAAAAAATTGGGCCTGCTTCACTAAAATATTACCCTAATCTTTTATATTATCAACCATGGCATCATCATTCATGTCTCAAATAAAATATTGCATTTCTAACACCCCTCCCCACCATTTTTTACTTAAAATTACTATTTATACCTTATACTGTTTATACTTTTCCAAATTCAATCAGTTTTAAAACACCACAAAACAGTTCAGGTATATCCAGCATAAGTAAGAGAAATTTCCAGTTACCATTAAACATTTAACCCAATTACTTTTGTTAAAATTCAAAATACTCAAACAAGAAAAAATAAATAAAAAAGATGCATTGCCACATGGGTCTTCAAGATAAAATAAAAAATTATGTATTATTAACCAAAATAAAACCTAGTATTATTTAAAAAAAAAAAAAAAAACTCCCATTACTTCCCTCCAAAAAATCTGAAATTCAATTCCTAGCGGACTATAAACTTGTAAGACAGGGGGTTGCCAGAACATTTTTAATGCACTGACTTGTATCAAACTTTGCTTGTATTCAGAGTAAAAATCTAATTAAATTATAGCTGCGATTATAAAAAAAAAATTTAGATCAATGCTATAAATTTAGGACAATTACGATTTATTGCCGCAATAAGATAAATATAAAACTTGCTTCGTAAATACCAAAAGGATTATGTATAAATCACAAATATGTTGTAAAACTGGGTTTGACTTGAAGAGAAGGGTCGCAATTATGTTTTAATTAAAAATTTTGAGTAGACTTACTATGAGTTTCTTCAAAAGTTAGTAGCTCTTGAAGTACGAATCTCATATAATTAAGAACATTACGAGTTATATATTGAGTAGAAGGCAATAAAATTGATAGTTAGAAAGATTAGGAAAAAAGGAAAATAATAACTCACCTTAATTGATTTTGAAGACTTGTAATAAACAAGCGAAAACTTTTACATTTTAAAACAAGTTGACTTGACATGATTTTAAAAAGTGAGGGCGTGTTAGCCAGCAGTTTTTGAACACAAAATGCTACATACGATACAAAAAAAAACCACCGACACTACAACTCAATCAATGAGTTAAATATAATAAAATAATACAATAAAAAATAAAATATATACACATATAAATTAGTGAGAGTATATACAGTTTTTATTGTTTAAATTACTTTTTCTTTATTTTCTTTACAAAGTTTTACCAAAGTTTATATAATAAATAATAAGGTAAACTTTGATATGCAGTTCTACGAAAAAAGCGAAATTTTCCTTTGTAAATTATTTCTATGGAAAATAATATTTGCCACAACTGAATATTATTTTTTTCTAGTAACCAGTCACCAAACTACCTTGAAATTTTCAGAGTTGGTAGAATTATAAAAACTGTTTATATGCTTTCACTAATTTATCTGTGTATATATTTTATCTTATTTATCTAGTGTATTATTTTATCTATATTTTAAGTTCTCATTGATTGGAGTTTGTAGAGTCGTTGGTTTGTTTTTTGTATCGATATGTACATTTTGTTAATTCATGGTCAAGTCAACACGTTTTAAAATGTAAAAGTTTCGCTTGTTTATTACAATCTTCAAAATCAAGGTTTGAGGTATGAGTTATATATTTCTTTTTTCAAAATCTTTCTAACTATCATTTTTTTGCCTTCTACTCAAATATATAACTCGTAATGTTCTTAATAATATGGGATTCGTATATGAAAGAACTACAAAGGCAACAAAAAATTTTAAAAAATTCATAGTAAGTCTTATCATATTTTTTAATTGTTAACTAATCAGGACCCTTCTCTTTCAGGTCTTTAAATAAGCTCAATTTTATAGTAGTTCCATGAAATCAATAGATAAATTGCAGCTGAATTTTCCTGTTTTATATAAAAGTTGCCTGAAGAGAAGAGTTGAAATTTGTATACATTAAATAATTAGGAACCTTTAAATGGCTGGTTCGAACAATGTTGATTCTCGAAGTTCCTTAATTAATTCAAAGTTTAGTCAATACGATATTTCCTGAACAGCTTGTGGTCAGATTATTTGCTTCTTGAAGTTCCTTAATTAATATTCAAAGTTTTTAGTCAATACGTATATCCTGAATACAGCTTGTGGTCTGGTTATTAATTTTCTCATAACTGCGTCCGTGTTACAGCACTACAATGACTTTTCAATTTGCCTACCGTGTCATCCGAATCCTAAAAGCTTTCAAACAATGAATTTTGATATGCAATTGTGGGAACTATATATAAACTAAAGTGTGAAGTAATTGTGGGTGAATAAGTAGATAAGTTTAGTTTATAACCATTCCCTGTTTGACCATTAATTATAACCTAAATTTATTAATCTCTAGTTTTTATAAAGCATTCGCAAGCTTATGCCTATTAACACTAGGTCTCGGTTAAAAATGCCCTCAGGTAACTGAAGAATTTCCAATTTTAAGCATAGCAGATGGTAACGGTGCAGTTTACAGCATTAAGTATTGGCATGTTCAATATCAAAGAAAATTGTATCTTGAAAAAATATTGAGTGAAAACCTTTAGCAGAAAGGAAGGTGGTCTAATTGTGTAGGGTAAATATGCATGGCCCACCTCTTACCTGGTATTTTGTTGTTCAAAATATAAACTGGAAATGTCATGCATATTGAAAGAAGGAAAACAATAAAAATGGGTCGGAAAATTAAATTTGCTAAATTAAATGCACTTAAGGGTAGTAAAAAATAGGATATGATCTTGCATGAACCTCTATTTTTTATATTGAAAATAGAAGTCAAAATATGTTTAGATGCATTCTACACATTTTCTTTCATGAAGAGTAATATACATATAATAAAAAAAAACTTTAAAAAAAAAAAGAAAAACTATTTTTATTTGAATAGTGAAGCACTGTTCTTCAACTGGCCTTCATTATATAAAAATTGCAAAACCAATTGAATAAAGGTTGCCATATTTTTCCTTCGACTTCGTTATTTTTTCTGCAATGTACTGTATTACAACGATATTGAAATATGGAAATGTCAATTTTTTACATTTGTATTATTATTTAGCTTTCATTATTATTATTATTATTATTTTATTATTTTTAGTGTACTTAGTTTTTTTTCTTAAATAAATAAATATATAAAACTGCAAGGCTTTCGTACTTAAGTAAATATGCTTTAATATTCAAAGGAAGATATATATATATATATATATATATATATATATATATTATATTATATATATATATATATATATATATATATATATATATATTGTTTTCATTGCAGTTTTAATAATATGGCATAAGAAATAGGGTGGAGGAAGATCATCAGGAAAATATATTGATACTAATATAGGAATATATATCAATACTAATCCAACAAACCTTGACTTAAATGGTAAATGCATGCTAACAGCCAGCAAAAGACCTAACCTAAATAAAAATAAATAGTAATATTATGAAATATCAATAATTTTTGCGATGTTCTCTGCCTATATCATTATAAAGTTTAGGTACTTTCAGTGTAATTTTTTGTTTGGAAACCCAACCATTTTGGTGCTATGAACAGGAAATTTTTTAAAAAAATTGCCCAGTCACAGCATCAAAATTTCAAATTTCATGAACTTATCATGGGTAGAAAAAAAAGCTATGCCCAAAAATATTATTTTGAAAAAAAAATTTGACTTTTCATGATTATTGAATATTTCCGGTAATTTGACTTTTTTTGGGGGCACCAATGAAAATTTCAAGTATAACAAAATGAATATCGATAATTTAACTCTATAGGTCAATTTGACAAAGGGTATATATACTTAAAAATTTGTATAAATTTTGATACCATACACGTGTCTCAACTCATGTTCAAACATGTATCCAAACCTTTTTTTTTTCTTCAAATTATTTCTAGATAATCTAAAATACTATTCTTATCCATTTTTATTAATATAAATACAGAAGTTCCATTTTTAAATAATAATAAGTGGTTTGTTTTTGCCCTATTTCATTTTTTCATCACCTACGATTTTAAAATATTGATTTTCATATTTCCATATACTTTTTTATGTTAAAATATTCAGAAAGGTTCATATTTCTCAAAAAATGATATATATAGTTATCATATAATCTTGATTTTTTGTGCCTTCCGAAAGTCAAAATGTTAAAAAAATTGGTTGGTTTTACCCCATTTTATGATATCTATATATATATATATATATATATATATATATATATATATATATATATATATATATATATATATATATATATATATATTATATACACACACACTCCCTAACAAAGTTAAACAGTTCAAATAATAGGTGTCTTGTATCACCTATTATCAGGGTAGAAATATTTTTTTTTTTTTTTAAGTATCAAAAAATTTTTTTTGTTTTGTTTTTTGATATATAATATTTTCATCATTTATATTAATGTTTTTATAGCTTTCTGCAATGAAATATTTATATTATGCATTCATAAAACAACAATTCAGTTTTAATTGATGAGCCATTTTTGACCCTTAAAAAATATAAAAAATATATATATATATATATATATATATATATATATATATATATATATATATATATATATATATATATATATATATATATATATATATATATATATTATTAATCATATATCATCATCATCATTCTCATCATCATCACCACCACCACCACCACCACCACCACCATCAAAATGGCAAGTTATACTTATTAATGATGGATTAAATCAAACAAAATATAAGAAAATTAAGATTTTACTTGTTTTTCAATATTTTACATCTTACATTTTTAAATTTTTTTTACTGTTTTGAAAATCAATGTAAAAGACAAAATTTATGAAGTCGATAAGTCATTGCTTGATAATAAAATTAATAGCTACATTTAAGGCAAATACTATTTTTAGAAACGTTAACTCTGGTTAGGATAGGTTACATTATGTCAGGTTATGTCTGGTTAGATTAGATTAGGTTTAGTAACGTTACATCATACTAAGTATTAAATAAGGTTGCAGCTATAGTTAATTTGTTTATTTTTAAGATTACATGATCATTTTGTAAGATCTTATGATAGTTTGATGTGAGTAGAGAGTTCACAGTGGAGGAATGATTTTGGTATTTTCCAGAAGCAGTTAAAAATCATTTCCTATATATATATATATATATAATATATATATATATAATAATATATATATATATATATATATATATATATATATATATATATATATATATATATATATATATATATACTGAAATTTTGATATATGGAATCCTTTCAATATATCAAACAAAACACCAGAAATCTTCTTAACTTATATATATATATATATATATATATATATATATATATATATATATATATATATATATATATATATATATATATATATATATATATATATATATATATATATATATTTATAATTTTTTTTTTAAAATTAAAAAAAAAAAAAAAAAAATTTTTTTGAATTAAAAAAAAAAAAAAAAAATGTTTCTCACAAGAAGTGAATATGATCGTGGAGTCAACACATTTTCTCCTGAAGGAAGATTATTTCAGGTATGTTATAGAGAATAATAGTAAGAGGTGAGTAATAATAAAAACTATGATTCAGACAAAAAAAAATTTTTTGTATGTAGAGTTTAATCTCTTACCTTTTTTTGAATGTATTATTAAATGTTATTTAATAAGGATTGAAAATTTTTAATTAATAGGTAAATCAGTTTAGGTATCAATTTAATATGCATCCTATTATACAGTTTGAGTCAATAAGTTTAATAATTCTTTAGATATGAGGGTTCTTTCACTCTTTCTGTCTTCATATCTTAATGCTTTTAACAACCTACCCATCCCTTCTGTTAGTTATTTTATTATTATTATTATTATTATTATTATTATTATTATTTCAGGTTGAATATGCTATAGAAGCAATCAAATTGGGTTCTACAGTAATTGGGATTCAGACCAATGAAGGTGTTGTTCTTGCTGTGGAAAAAAGAATAACCTCTACCCTCATGATTCCTTCAACTTTAGAAAAAATTGTTGAAATTGATAAACATGTAGGTTAGTGATACTTAAAAATTTTCTTCAAATAATATTGAATGATTCAATAAGATTTTAGGAGTAAAAGAAAAATGATTGAGAAAATAAATATTTCATTCAGTTTGTGAATACTGTATCTAAAAACATTGAAAGACCTTTAAAAAAATTTTTTTTTTTTTAAATAAATCTTGATAACTTCGAGTGATAAGGAGAGAACTTTATCATTCATTGGTGAAAATTAACATTTGTAAATATTTTCATTTAACTAAGCCTTTGTAGTGACAGTAATTTAATTGGAAGATTCTGTACCAGTTTTCAGAATTGTACTGTAAAGACCAATAGTCCCCAGTCAACTTTTTTGCCATATTGACCCTGCACATAAACTATTATTCTACTAGGAATTTGTTTCAAATCAAACTATAATTAATATCTAGTATCGGCATATTAATATCGGTATCGGTAGTATTAAGTATCGGTATATCGGTAATAATAATAGGTATCGGTATATATATATCGGTATATCCGATATATATATATATATATATATATATATATATATATATATATATATATATATATATATATAGTATATATATATATATATATATATATATATATATATATATATATATATATATATACTGATTTGTAGGTTATGAGACATTTTTTACCATTCAAACAAGTAAAATATTTTAAACCTTGCTAATTAAATAATAAAAAAACAAAAAACTATCAAGAAGCAGCGAAATATCCAAACAAACCATTCTCTTCTTTGTAATTGTTACATTGACTTTGCGAGGGTCATTAGACTATTAATAATATCAGTTATTATTATTATTATTAAACTTTCAAGTTTGAACATTTTCATTTTTAGTTAGGTTACGTTTGTGGGATGCCATAAATTATGTAGGGAAAATTACCATGCAGTATATTATGTAGGCAAAGATTCCAAAAAATAAAATAAATTTCACTTCAGTTTGGAGGTATAGCTCAACATCTTTAGTCCCCCTTAACTGCTTATCAACGTGGCCTATTATTATTATTATTATTATTTATTATTATTATTATTCTAATTTTATTCATCTTTATTTTAATATCTGTTGAATTTTCTCTTCTAATTTCCCTAAAGATTATTTGCTCTTCTATTTTCTGACCAGTTATTATTATTTTTATTTTTATTTTGTTATTATTATTATTATTAGCTTGTGGAGTTTCTGGACTAGTAGCAGACTCAAGGACATTAGTTGGACCATGCCCGAGTTAGAGTGTGCTAATCATTGGTTTATTTACAATGAAGATATGAAAGTTGAGTCAGTTGCTCAAGCAGTTTCAAATTTAGCAATTCGTTTTGGAGATTCTGATGATGATGGTCC
>SEYY01014643.1:40000-55791 GCA_009176605.1 Armadillidium nasatum | reverse complement strand
CAGGGTTGGCACGAGTGGGCCCGACCCGAAAAAACCCACCTGGGTTTTTTCAAAAAAACCCACTTGAAAAAACCCGCTTTTTTGCCCACTTGGGTTTTTTCAAAAAAAAAAAAAAATTTTTCAGAATAATTCTCAATAAAAATAGTAAAAAAAAAAAAAATGAAAATAATTTTGGAATTTACTCTTTTATTTAATTAAATGCTTAAATGCTTTTATAAACTCATTTGAATTTGAATATATTATATAAATAATATATATATATATATATATATATATATATATATATATATATATATATATATATATATATATATATATATATATATATATATATATATATATATATATATATATATATATATATATGTGTGTGTGTGTGTAGAGAATGAGAGAGAGAAGAAAATTAATAAATATGACTATGTGTCTTCACTTAAGCTACAAGATTCGTTCAAGTTTAAACTTCTATGAATTTTGACAAGTTTTGTAGCTTTTTCTATTCCTAATCTATTTCTTAATTTAGTCCAAACAAGACCAAATGTAGAAAATAATCTCTCAATTGAGGCAGAACTTGGTGGACAGGTCAGTAAATTGCCAAAGAAATTACAAAACCCAGATGGCAAATTGTTGGCTTTCAATGTTCTATTCTCCATGACTGACCACCACTTTGCTGGTTGCTGTTTATAAAGATTTAGAATTTGTTCTGAAAACATTATTTTTTGGAAACAGATCTGGATCTTTTATCCTGAATGCCATAAAACCTGCCAAGTACTCAGGATGAAATTCAGAAATCCACTCTTCTGCTAACTCTTCCTGTTGAGAAGTCAAATTTCTTCCTATAAATTAAAAACAAGAAGGTTTTAATAAATAAATATGCTTTATGATTTGTATTCTGTAAATAAATGAATTAACATAATGGTACTGTACACTCACTACATTTCATACTTATGTACCTAGGAAATTTAATGCCATAGTTTGAGAGTTAAAGCTAAGTTAATTAGAGAATGTTGTTAAGGCTTAAACAGTACCTCTTTGTTAGTATATATATATATATATATATATATATATATATATATATATATATATATATATATATATATATATATATATATATATATATATATATATATATATATATATATATATATATATATATAGTAAATGTGACACTAACCAAGATATTGGGGATCCATCATGTTTGCCACAAAGAAAAATGGTTCTGTAGCTTCTTCCATCCTTTTCCTTATATTGGCCTTGTATGGGTCAAGTACTTCACTCTCTAAAAGCACCAGCCATTCATTAACTGCTATAGATAAAGTTGCTGTATCACTCTGTAACTGATCAATATGAAATCACGTTAAAACATGTATTAGTAATATTACTCATATATATTTAAACATAAATATATACTATATATATATATATATATATATATATATATATATATATATATATATATATATATATATATATATATATATATATATATATATATATATATATATATATATATATATATATATACCTTATCAAGAGCTTTAGATACAACATCCACTTGCTTCTGAAGATGCTGTGCTTCACGATAGAGTGAAGGATTGCTTAAATATGTTGGTGATGCTCATTTCAAGTTTATCCTCATTAGCAATTTCGACATATTTGTAGTAGTTTTGAATAAAGGTGTTAATACATGCCTGTTGCGAATTCCATCTTGTATCATTTGGAATCTGTGGCATCAGTCCTCCTTTCTCTTTAAGCCATCCCTGAAAAAAATTGAAATCAGTAGTTTAATTGTAATTTTGGTTGTTTGGTTGATTTTGATTTATAACTAAAATCCAATATATTATTCTTTAAAAACTTAATTTATTTTATTCTGAACTTACTGCTGAGTTATAAACTTATAACACCTTAAAATCTTACATGAGGTTGATGATGATTCCTAAAAAATTTTTGGATTTGGATTATATATTTGAGAATAGAATTTGGAGTGACTTCCTGTTCAAGTAAATTGATGTAATGTGCTGAGCATCCATATGAAATTATGGTTTTAAGTTCATCATCTTCCTTCATTTTCTCCTTCAATAGTTTCATTTTGGCCTCATTATCAGAGCAAAATGCAAAAACCTACAAGAACCAAGAAAAGATTATTTACTGCTTAGATAATAGACAAGCTGAATTACATTTATATTATTTAAAAATTATAAATTTTATAAAATAATTACTTTTGAGTTGTACTTTTCCTTCACTTCATCAACAGCTTCCTTTAAACATTTGAGGCAATATTCCGCATTTTTCTTATCAGATCCAGAATCAATTGTACTAAGCAAGAATGATTGCTTTCCTGTGTGCATAGAGGTTGCAATGATTGGATCATTTTTTACTGAGGACCATCCATCCATGCATAATGTTATGCAAACTTTACCTTCAACTTCATTCAACTGACTTTTGAGATTGTTTTCAACTTCATTATGAGCTATGTCTAATAGTGGCCCTGCTAGATTTCTTCGAGATGGTGGAGAGTAACCAGGTCTTAAGGCTTGTATCATTTCAACAAAGTACTTCGATTCGACACTTAAAAATGAGACATTGTTAGCATAAAAAAACTTTGATATTTTTTGGTCAAGAATTTCTTTTTGTGCAGTTGTCGTTTTAATGGTGTATTCTGATAATTTCCTTTGAGTTTTTGATGTGTCAGATAACCATGTTTTTCATTGAAGAAGCCATCGAACAAGTAGGTGAATCCCCTTCTACATCTGTAAGATCCATATTTTCTACGGTTGTATTAGCACTTGATTCACTAGATTTGTCAGAATATAACAAACGTTTGCCACATTTTTTCAGATGCACTTTTATTCTTTCAATTTTATTGCTAATTTCAGTACTGCAATATTTGCACTTTACTTTGCTTGTGCCTTCGACATTCAGAACTTCAGTCCATTCATTTCCTAATTTTCTTCCGGATCCAAGAGTCTTTGGCATTTTTATAATTATTATTTTTATAATCAATTAAATTAATTAATAAATTGCAGTTATTGCTGAAAAAAAAAGAAAAAAATGATAAAAAGCCCGAAAAAAACCCGGTTTTTTTCGGGTTTTAGGTGAAAAAACCCGAAAAAACCCGGGCCCACTGGGCTTTTTCAAAAAAAACGGGTTTTTTGCCAACCCTGTATTTGGTTAGGCTGTTATTATTTAATTTATTATTTTGTTATAGAGTTTTTATTCATGTAAAACTATAGTTTTAACTTCTAGGAATTTCATCTGGTTTCTAAATTGTTAAATTTTATTTATTTATTTTTTGATATAGGCCTATGATGCTTATTTTTTCAGATTTTACATTAACATGAAGATTTTTAATTTTATAAATATTTTAATATGTTTATTTATTATTGAGCTTGGTGAACCCACTACAATTTTAGCGGATGAAAGAGGTATGTCAAATTGCTTTAGCCAAATACTTAAAAATGTTTATGCTTTTTATAATGAATAATAGGAACTAGCCTATCCAGTATATTTTCAGATATTGGTATTTAATTAAGCTCACTAACCCATTATTCTATTAAAAAGAGCTAATCAGAATGACTCAGCAAAAAAGTTCATTTCATTCTAAATTCTTTGAGTATTATTATGGTATAATTAATTAAAATTCCAATTATTAAAAGTTGTTTTGCCCAGTATATATATATATATATATATATATATATATATATATATATATATATATATATATATATATATATATATATATATATATATATATATATATATATATATATATATATATATATATATACTTAAATACTTAAAATGTTTATGCTTTTTATAATGAATAATAGGAACTAGTCTATCCAGTATATTTTCAGATATTGGTATTTAATTAAGCTCACTAACCCATTATTCTATTAAAAAGAGCTAATCAGAATGACTCAGCAAAAAAGTTCATTTCATTCTATATTCTTTGAGTATTATTATGGTATAATTAATTAAAATTCCAATTATTAAAAGTTGTTTTGCCAGTATATATATATATATATATATATATATATATATATATATATATATATATATATATATATATATATATATATATATATATATATATATATATATATATATATATATATATACTTTATTAATTAACCTATCTTGTATTTTCTTATAGCATTGGAATGTGGGACGCCTCCTGTTATTAAACATGGGTCATTCCGTGTAGTTAATCCACATAAAAAGACAAACGAAGAAATTTTCAGTTCTCCTGAAAATCTAAGTTCAGTAGATGTAGATGGCCTTGGCCAAGAATCAAATCTTCTTGCCACTGAAATTGTTTCTGAAACTGAAGTCGATACATTTATAGAGGGAATAGTTTTAGAATATTTTTGTAAACCTGGATTTTGGGTTCATCCATCAGGTTCTTCAAGACTTACATGTCATATGGGAAAATGGCTAGGAAAAGTTCCTTTGTGTGGTAAGGAGAATTGTTTTTAAAAATCTTGTTTATCTAAGATCATTTACACAATAAATGTTTCATTTTAAGAACTTGCGCTATTATTTTATCATAAATATTAATATAAACAGGAACCAAATAATAATACATAGAATAATAAAAGGTCTTTAAGACAACTTGTTCTCTTTATGCTTCTTTTATCCACATCTATACTAACTATATAATTTTTTTGAAATATTCTCACCACCGCCACCACTGCCTCCGCCGCTACTACAAATAATAATAATAAGCCATAGCATATTAATATATACCCTAATTTCATATGTTTACATTATTTTATTTTATTTTTTAATGAGAGAGAGAGAGAGAGTAGGAATGTTTAAAGTTTAAATTATGGTTATAATCTTATTAATGTTTTGCACTAGTATATTGTTAATGTTTATCTCTTTATTGAGGTATATGTTTTAATGTTTTGTTAGCATTTTATATTACTAAGTAATATATTTTGTAGATTATTCATTAGATATATGTTCATGCATTTTTATTCGAAAGTAGCTTTTATCATCTTTTCAACCAAATAAAGACTTAATTATTATAAAAATAATAATAATAATATAAATTTTAAATCATTTCAAAAATATATATTCAAGTATTGGAAAGTGAAGAATTGCATTTACCAGAAATTTTAAGAATTGTTCAAACTACATATAAATGAGTACGCTTTTTATATGTTTTTTAATAAATTGTTCTGTATGATTTTGATACGTTAATTTGTTACCCCAAAAGTATAAATTTATTTTTATAGAATTTTACTAATTGATGATTATTTTTCATAGTCACCAGTGGATGTTCTCAACCTGTTGAAATAATAAATGGCTACTACATCGAATTGTTTGAGTCATCAGACAGTTTTTACCCTCTTGGGGCTCGTCTGCAGTTTATTTGTCACAGTGGTTACCTTCTCAAAGGACCAGACATGTTTATTTGCGACGAAACTGGTAAATGGACTCCCGAGAACCAGCCAGAGTGTGTGCTCTCTCCACAAATCTTAAGTAAGATTTATTTTCTTTATAAGGACTGTAAATTTGCAAATTTATAAATCTGTTTTCCAAAATATTTAAGACTGACTTGAGGTTAATACAGGGATTTTAATTTTAATTGATTTTTTATTAGTGTTGTTGTTTTTTAAGTTTTATAACATTTAATTTTTGGTTAATTTACAGTATCCAATAATTTGCATCACTTCCGGATATGAATCCAAATGCTATGTTTGTGTTAGATTATAAGTAAAAAGTTTATTATTATTATTATTATTATTATTATTATTATTATTATTATTTTATTATTATTATTATTATTATTAGATTCCAAGAAGTGTTCTGTACCACCTGATATTTGGGGATCAAATCGGAAACTAATACGAGGCATTGTAGGAGCAGATTCTGCAGTCCATGGAACAATGGTTGAGTACAGGTGTAGACCTGGCTATAGGAATGTTGTTGCACCATGTGTAGCACATACTCTCACTTGCAGCAGGGGAGAATGGAGAGGAACTTCTCCACAGTGTGAAGAGTTTAAGACATGCCTTCCTCCTCCAAATATTGCTAATGGGTTTATTTATGAGGTTTCGTCATCTTATCCTCTGAAATCACAGGTAAAATTGTTCTCTCAGAAAAGTTATTTTTATACATTATTTCTTAGTAAAAAATAAAAATTAATTTTGGTTCAAATAACAAGCTATGAGGAAAAGTCATGAATATTTTTGGATTAAAAATCACATCAATCTTTTTAATATTTGATTACGGATTCACTATAGTGTACGTGGCCGCTAGTTATGTGAACATTTGAAGGTGTTAATAAATAATGATAGAACCACATTATTATGATTAAATTGCTGGAGCAAGTATGTTTTTCTGTATGTTAACTGAAAAGCATTACATTTCTGCTTACAACAGTCTTATTTATTTAAATGATTTTTAAGTTTGGGACGAGGTTCACTTCTGTTGTTAAACCTGTAAAAGTAATATTTTGGGCTTAAAAGATTGGTGAAGAAGTTTTCTTTCTCCAAAGCTGGAATTCATTCAAATATTTTTTATCTGCAGATTATATTATCGCACTTGGTAGTCATCTGGTTAGTTTATAAACTACCATAATTAGACTACATCCTTTTTTTTAATTTGCTAATAAGACTAAATTAGCTGCAAAAATTATACTTAGTAAGATGTATATCATCCTTTTTAATTTGCAGAAAGCACAATCTTGGCTGGAGTTTTCAAGAAAAAATATCTTTTGTAATATTTTTTTTTTGATAAGATTTTTATGAAATAGGAATCATTATTAATGGCTAAAGTATTACTGATTTTTGATAATTAAGTGTGATGAAAAAAGAACATTTAAAAATTATTATTATTATTAGTAGTAGTAGCATTAGCAGCAACATTGGAATATTTTGTTTTTTTTAAATTTTATAATAGTTTAATCTTCAAAAGAAATTTTGGATTTCTACACTACAAAAATATTTTCTTTATGTTTGCTTATATTTTTCTTTGAAGTACCTTACAATATTTATTCTTATTATATGTAGTAGGTTTAACATTAAAAATATATATATATATATATATATATATATATATATATATATATATATATATATATATATATATATATATATATATATATATATATATATATATATATATATATATATATATGGCCCTTAACTTAACAATTTTTTTGTGGATTATGTGAGTTTGTGCATTTTATTTATTTAGAATCCTTTGTTGTTTTTTGGATGCTCTATTAAATGACTTTCGTTATAACTAATACTTTAATATTTTTTTTAGGTTTATTATTCTTGTGAAAGAGGCTATAGACTACTTGGTCCATCTGTGTTAACATGTGAAGATAATGGTTGTTGGATACCAGGCATGGCTCCTATTTGTCAACTAAATCCAAGAACTCCTGGTATGTTCTTATCAACTTGATTGAGTTAATACTTGAACTATTAAAGTTTATACTTGAACTATTAAAGTTTTTATATCATTTGATGCTCCAAATTTTATTGTTTCCTTTTCAAGTTTCATTAATATTAGAGTATTTTCATCCATACTTTTATTTTTCTGGCTACAAAACAAAAAATATTTAATAGAAATCATTAATTATTTTTTAAAAGTATTATAGTGTATTATTATTATTTATTCATTGCAGGTGAGAATGAAAATCGAGCTCAGTTTAGCATTCATACACTGCTAGTAGCAGCCATAAGTGGAATCATTGCTGTACTCTTTTTATTAGTAGCACTGTTGCGTAAGTTTATTACACAATCATTGTATAGCTCTTAGTTCTGTGATTGATAAATCTATGATTCTTTAATTATTTAATTTTTATATAAATCTTGAATGAAAATAAAATATGGCTAGTATTTTTAGTTTTAGAGCTTGTAGTTACTGGTGACAAGTAATTATTTTACATTTTATTTTCATTATTAACGTTAACCAAACTAATTCTCTTGACAATCTTAGAGGATGAACATCATTTCAACTGGTCATTCATGATTATAATATAGTATTATGATTTTCAAAAGATTTTCCATTTATGTTTGAAACATCCTTCATCACTTTAATTATTTGAGACTTTTTAATTCTTGTAGTGTTTCCTTTCTGAAAGTCTTGCCTTTCATAAAAAACTCTTTCTTGCTATCTGGGATACACGATTGTTCTATCGATATTAATTATTTTAATTTTGTCTTTAAAACAAAATAGTTGGAAACTCTGTATAGTTGTCTTTTTCCTTTAATAATTTGTGAATTAAAGATTTAACTGTCAAACTTTAGCCATAAACAGTCTAACGATTCTTATTTTGATAAGCATTGAGACATTTAATGTCCCTAACCTTGAAATCAGTACTTCAGTAATCTGTCAAGTTATGTCAGGACAATTTAAAATAAGAGCCACGTCTTTCTAGTCTTTGTTATTTCAGTTCTTCTTATTAAAGAGGAAAAAAAAAATTTCATTAAGAAACGCTTAGGAAAAGGATCTAACAACTTTTTGATTGTCCAGCCTTTTTATTTTTTTTTCTCACTTGAAAATTCATATGCAAATGATCAGTGATAATAATAATAGTGAAATATTTATCCAGAAGCTTTAAATTTATGATACAGTACTTATTTTGTTATTTTTCTTCCATCTTAATTTTCTAAAATATTGCAACAATGACTCTTCAAAATTTTCTCTTGTCATAAAATTGTGACAAAAATAAGTATTATAATTTAAACCTCTTTCTTTATATATTTCAAATTGATTATTAAATTTCTTCCTTATTTCATGTTTTTTGTTAGTCTATCATCGAGCTGTAAGCCCAAAATTAGTTCGACTTCGAAGCAGTGGAAGTGGGAATGAGCTTCAACCTAGAGTTGCGCCACCAACTCTTCCTCCAGTAGGAGCTCAAGCACAGACACACATTCCCACAGAGCATGATCCAGATAGAGTGGCTCTTATTGCTTTTCCCGATGAGGTTAGATTTTTTTGAAATAATGGTTTTCATATTACTTAGTTTTAATTTATTACATGAAATCTTCATAATTAAAGAAAAGATTCACTTTTTCACCTTCAAATAAAAATAGTTAATGAAATTGGGATTAAAGGGAAAAAAAATTGGAACGTAAGACAATATTATTGTGCAATGACAGAAATGAAGGATACAATATTAAAAGCTAACATTCCCCTATATATATATATATATATATATATATATATATATATATATATATATATATATATATATATATATATATATATATATATATATATATATATATATATATATATATATATATATATATATAGCTATTGCAGAACAATCAGGGAGTTCCTCCTACTTATGAGGAAGCAGTACGTCAAAGACCAGCCTTATTTGACCATATGACTAACATGGGAAGGTATGGTCCACCTCATAATCACAGAAACCGTAATCACAGAGTAGTGGTCTCAGGAGTTCGGCGACCTCGCCATCGGGATAACCCTGATAATATATCTTACCAATCTATTGGATCGGCCCGGCAATCATCTGGGTAAGATTTCTCGGCATATGCAATGTCACAAAGTAAACTGATTAAAATTTATGTTTTAGAATGTTTTTTCTTCAATGTAGGACTTCCCGCTCAATGAGTGTTCGAAGTTGGTCTGCTTGCGATAGTCTTGGGTCCTCTGACACCGTCGCTATCAGCGACTCTACAAATGTCACTGTTGATACCATGAGTTCCGGAGCAACAAGCGGGGCCGGATCTCAAGCCCCTTCTTGTAGAGGCCTTGCCGGATCTAGGGCCTCTTTCGATACGTCCTCTCTTAATAATAATGAAGGTTATTATTATTCTTTTATTATTACTATTATTACTAATTTATAGGTTTCAGAAATTATTAAAAGATAGCATGCTGTTAAAATTGTGTAATAATATTGTTACGAAAAAGAAGTTATAAAATGCATTCTTCCATAACTTATTGTCATGGGTACAGAGGTTTTATCCAAATTTTTCTCAGAAGGGTATGGTGAGTGAAGAGGGCAAGAGGCATATAAGAGTTTTTATTAATTTGTGATTGTTTAAAAGAATGATCAATGTGTGAAACAGAAAATTTACTTAAGGTCATAATTAGGATCACATTGAGGTGATAAGAATATTACATATATTTATTTACATAAAAGGTTGATCTTTTTACTAGTGAAGAAAGTTTAGGAGCATTGAAGGGAAATTATTCGAGAGAGTACTAGTACTTATACTGTTTGAATGTTGATTAAGTGTAAGTAATGTATTAATGTCTTATATATATATATATATATATATATATATATATATATATATATATATATATATATATATATATATATATATATATATATATATATATATATATATATATATATATATATATATATATATATATATATATATATATATAAAGAGGTAGTGGAAGAATTGACTCTGTACTGTATTCTTAAAGAAAAATAGATGAGTTAATGACTGATTTCTTAATTCATACTTTGTTGATGTCTGATTTGAAAAGATCAATCCAAAATATACATGATTTTAGGATATATCTGTTTGAAAATTTAAATAACATGTAAGGAATGTATGAGCTTATGCAAGTGTTTTGTGGGAATAAAGAATTGGGGATCTGGTGATAGAATTTCTAATTTAACATTAAAATTCACTTTTTTATTAGGATGTGTGTGAAGATAATAGTGAGGGATGGGCTTGGAGTGCCAGTTATGTGTGATTGCTTGTTACTTCCTTATGTAGACAGGTTGTGGGTGCAAAAGGTGTTAAAGGAGATATAAAGGTGAAGGGAGAAATATAGAAGGTCTAAGGTTTTTGCAAATGTAGAAAAAATTATTTACTAGATGAAAATGGAAATTGGTAGACTTGACTACAGTAAGGGTGTGAATGTCGAAAGCTCAGAGCACATTATAGGTAACCTGTCACTCTTTAGATTGTGAATGGTTTTATATTATTAGCAAGAAAGAATTATCCGGAAAAAATGTGCATCTAGATTAATTTTTTATGAATAAAAACGATATAAATATTTAAGTAAAAATGTCCATTTAGCATGCTAAGACATGTTTTTTTTTTTTAATATTTTGATTGAAGGATAAATAGCACCTAAACTTCAAAAATATCAAAAATTTTGTTTTAAAAATGTAATTTTTAAACCTTGGAAAAAAAACAAAATTTGCATAATTAATTTTGTTGGAATTTTATGCTTAACTCATATTCTTTTATAACATCCAGAGGGACACTGAGAAGACAATGTTAACTTATGGTGTTTATTGTATATAATTTATTATATAACTTAATAGTTTAAAGAATAAAATTAATTTCAAAATCTTTATTATTATTATTATTATTATTATTATTATTATTATTATTATTATTATTATTATTATTATTATTAGATGCGCCGCTATTGGAAGAAGCAGAAGGAGAGGAGCTTCGATCGGAGGATCAGTATTCCTTATCCTCCACAAGGGGAGATTCTGATAGCTTAAAAGACAACATCTCCAGTAATCGCTCAGTTAGCCTACAGGAATAAAATTAATATTTAATAGTTTAAGTATTTGTGTGTTTAGATTTATGTATATAAATATATGTATGTATGCTTGTGTGTGTGTGGGTGTGTACTATTTATTATATTAGAGTTAGAACATTTTTATTTTATTTTTCTGTTATTACAGAATATATATATATAATATATATATATATATATATATATATATATATATATATATATATATATATATATATATATATATATATATATATATATATATATATATATATATATATATATATATATATATATTAGTGATGGGGACGATTAATCGTCATAGTCATTGTGAAAATCGGCATATTTTTTCTCAATCGTTATCGTCATCATCGTCAATTTTCTGTCGATTATTTTGAAAGATTAATTTACATATAAATATCTTGTGCTCCACCCTCTTCTATTGAGAATGAAAATCTGTTTAGTAGTGGGGGTCAAATTTATATTTCAAGAGAAATTGAATTACCTCAGAAATTGAAGAAAATATTGTTAGCGTATCACAATTTAAGATCTCTAAATTTAAGGTTCTAGAATTTTGCACGTCTGTCCACGTTCTCACACATTGAAATTTTTAAAATCGATGTTCTGAAAGATATTACAGAGTGTCAGACTTGCACTCGGCCCCAGATATGCGTTTAAAGATCTCAAAAGTACTAGTCATAAGTGACGAAACGAGCAAACCTTGGAACTTTTTTTTTTATTGGCATGCTGACATCACAACAAGTTTTGGAAATGATCGTCTTTAGCATAAAGGAATGTCTGCACTTGCTCTTCCATGTTACGGAAGGTTGCCTCCGAAGTTCCATGGAAATGAACTGATTTTCAAAGAGGGACTCAATACATGCTTTACGTTGGACATGTGGCAAGTGGAGCGATCTCATGATTTTACCTTCTCATACACCAAGGTTTGTTCGTAGCAAATTTTACTAACTTATGAATGGTAATTTGATATCTATAAGCTCATATCTGAGACCGAGGGCGAGTGGAACACACTATATTATACTACATAATAAAATTACATGAATTTAAACATTTAAATATAGAAAAGAGAATTTATTTCTTCTGTATTATAAAATTTTTAAATTTATTAAAATAATGGAAATTTTTAAAATATCCTTTATTTTCATCGTCAAATTTACTACAATCGTCATCGTCAAAAAATTCTTAATCGCCCCATCATCAATTATATATATATATATATATATATATATATATATATATATATATATATATATATATATATATATAATATATATATATATATATATATATATATATATATATATATATATATATATATCGCCTCAGTGAGGCTTAAAATACATAATATTTTGTGCTTATGGGATGTTTGGTTGGACAAAAACATTCTTTTATTCACTCCAATGTCCAATGGTTTAACCCTTCCGTGTCTCACAGACACAGAGGGTATCTCTAGTGTATATTTGACTTTAATATTTTGGAATGCCTATAGGCATATCTAGAGGCACTTTGTCTCTATTCCTTTGTATACTGCACCTTACATACTTCCTACTCATTAATCACTTGCACTCTAAGAATTCAAGATGTCAGTAAATTATGTAGCTTCAGATATTCTCTGGGGGGTGGAGGGCAGGGATGTTAAAAATGTTCATTTTATTCACTTCCCTTTCCCACATCATTGTTTGGGCCTCTGTTTATGTGGTTAATGTAAGTGTGTATTTTGTGCGCACGTATGGATTTTGTTGTGTGTCTGCATTGTTACAAATTTAAAATTAATATTTTGTACCTTATTACTTTGACTCTGTTGCTAATCTATGACTATATTTATCTCCTAACTTTTCTCACTATCCTAAATTCTTCTATTATCTAAACCTAAAAATAGAACACATTTTTTCATAATGTACTTTCTCGTATGTCACTATTCGTGATATTTTAATGACCACAACTGCCATTCGCTTCCTTTTAGTTCTCTAGGTCCAGAGGGTGCAAACGCCTTTCAGTTATATGCATAACAACCTTTACCCAATTATTACAACTCTCAACTTGTATCACTAATTATTGTCTTTGAGATGAACCCAATATACTAGACCATTCATATCTTTCAATCGTTCGCTTAATTTTACAATTTTAATCTAATTCCTCATTGAGTTCTTCCAATCATTTCTTATATATGAATTCTATTTTATGTCTTAGTGTTTTTTTCATCTTCCTTAAACGAGTAAACATTGTTGTCATTTAATCCTGCAAGCTAGTTAAACTTCCTGTCTCACTCCTTTGTCTCCTTTTGAAATGCAAAGATTTTATTTTTTTTCTGTTACTTAAACTCATAAACCTTGATTTAAAACTGCTCGTTTTTATGTCATTCTTTCCGCTATGACCGTCGTTTTTAAACTCCGTAAACTTATGTTACTTATGATTTATAAAGAAATCTTTTCTAATAGTTTCTTTCCCATACCTAAAATTCTTTCTTTGTAGAAAATACAATAATCTTTCATATTCCACCTTTCTCTGCTCATTCTTACACATTCTTCTCTTTTTGATTTTTATTTCTCTGCAATTTGGCATTTCAATGCAACTTTTTCTGTGGTGCTAGACTTTTTTAAAGGTTTTGATAAAACTTCATATACGCTTACATTACAAATCTATCTATCTTTCAGTACCTATCCTTCTCTGTGATTTCCATTTTGGTCACTCCATAGTAGTTCTGGTATAATTTTGTTGTACAGTTTTTAAATTTAAATCTATAATATTGATGTTTCTCGAGGTTCTGTTCTATTTCTTACGCATTTTTATTTTACATTAATAACAAATCTATCACTTCATCATCTGTACACTCTTACATTGATGTCCACAATTTAAATACTCACTTCATTTTGAAAAACATCACACAAACTCACGCATGTAGAAAAACCTTGGAGCAGTTAACCTATGATATTTCTTCCATTTTAAACTGGGATATAGGTAATAGTTTCAGTGACTCAATATTTCAGTTCCCTCCTATCATAATTATGTAATCTTCCACACAACTAAATCTTTGAATGCATACACCTCATACCATCTCTTCTTAATACACACTGACCTTCTGTTACCCTGATCATCTTGGATCACGTTGTTTCTCTCTTATACTAAGGAGTTAGATTCTTTGTCATCTTGAGAACTTTTCACATTACTCAGTTGCTTATATATATATATATATATATATATATATATATATATATATATATATATATATATATATATATATATATATATATATATATATATATATATATATATATATATATATATATATATATATATATATATATATATATATATATATATTGTTTTTTTCGTTCTTGTATTAAGGGTACTTCTACTTAAATAATTCCTATTGAGAGTGTACAGTTTAGAATATTTCATCTCATCAACTTTGCCCTTCTTACTGAGTTTTTCTCTCTCTAGTCATTGAATTATTGCATCATTAGCCTTAAATTATTTTTTTGTAACAGAGTTTTCCCTGTTGAATATTGTATATTCGCATACCGCATAATTTGATGAAAGCTCGCATGACTAATCTTTTCCATACAGTCTCATTCTTTTTGTATTCAACTCTTTGACACCCAACTTCACAGCTAGGTTCATTCTTTGATGTACTCTGCTAGTACAGTAATGAACACAACTTGCTCTTTCTTCCACTTAATTTTAGTTAAAGCAACTTTTTTTATGCCGTGTATCGGAACATTCCGCCTTTACTTTAAGATTGGATGGTGTTTCCTACCTGGTGAGCCTCATGTAAGTTTCTGGCCTTATATTATCCAGAGGTGATATATATATATATATATATATATATATATATATATATATATATATATATATATATATATATATATATATATATATATATATATATATATATATATATATATATATATATATATATATAAACTTGTACAGTATACGCATTGATCACAATTTTACTCAACATTTTAAGCAATAAATGTAGGTTTAATTAATTTCTAAAATGTATGAAAAATTAGAGATGGAACCTAAAATATATGTATTACTACTACTACTGCAACCACTTTTTTTTTATAAAAATAATTATAATTGAGATGCTATACTTCTTGATTTAATAGCTGTTAATTTAACATGTAAATTTAATTTATGTTTTTTTTTTTTTTTTTTTTTTTTTTTTTATAACTAATTATAACCATCACCACTTACATGTCATTATTGGTTTTAACTGTCTTACCTATAATTATTGATAATAAAAATAATTGATTATCAGTTGGTGACTTGAT
>SEYY01014643.1:7500-35000 GCA_009176605.1 Armadillidium nasatum | reverse complement strand
TATATATATATATATATATATATATCTTCTCCTGTGGGCATAGGCCAGAGGGCTACCAAATTCCACCGTAGTTGGAAAAATCTTATCCAGATCGAAGGAGGCCAACATGTCCAGAAACACGTCGTTTTTAAAGTATGCAAGTCAAAGGAAGTTGGGAAAACAGATAAAGGGAGTGTGTTAAAGACTTTACCAGTAGAGTATATGTAAGATTGAGCATAGCGGTTAAGTCTGGGGTCGGAGAGTTGGACAGAGAAAGGATGAGACTGTGTAGAAAGGCGAGTCGCACGAGCTCTTCTCAGTGGAGGAGGTATGCGACGAGAGAGTTCAGAAGAGCAGTGTCTGTTGTAATGGCAATAGTAAAGAAAGAGTGACGCAACAATTCGACGTGCAGAAAGAGATTGAAAAGAGTTAGTAAGAGCAGGAGAGTTGAGGAGACGAAAAGCCCTAGACTCCACCTTCTCAAGGAGAGCTGTGTGTGTGTGGAGCCACCCCAGATATGCGACGCATACTCCATACAAGGGCGAACAACACCCCTATACAGAGCAAGCAACTGGGGGGGGGGGCGTGAAGTAATTCTGAAGGCGCCTCAGAACACCCAACCTCTTAGAAGCTTGTTTAGAAAAAGAAGTAATGTGATCTTTCCAAGAAAGATCACGAGAAAAAGAAACATCAAGAATATTAAGAACAGATGAAGGCTTGAGTTGTGTGTTTTCGAAGAAGATATAGTTGTATAGAAGATTGTGTCGTGGAAAGATGGAAGAATTGAGTTTTTGAGGCATTGAAAACAACCATGTTTTCTCTTCCCCAATTTGAAATACGTGAAAGATCAGAGGTTAGTTTCTCCAAGGCTACCCTTCTCGAGTCTATCAACTGCTGTTGGGTGGGACGTTTTTCAAACTGGAAGGAGTAATGAAGGGTGGAGTCATCAGCATAGGAGTGGATAGGAGATGAAGTAATAGAGAGAAGGTCATTAATGAAAAGTAGAAAAAGTGTTGGGGATAGGACAGATCCCTGAGGAACACCACTATTAATAGATTTAAAGGAAGAACGGTGGCCGTCTACAACAGCTGCTATAGAACGACCGGAAAGGAAATTAGTGAGAAGGTCACAGAGAGAAGGATAGATTACCGAAAGAGGGAAGTTTGGAAATCAAAGCTTTGTGCCAGACTCTATCGAAAGCTTTCGATATGTCCAGCGCGACAGCAAAAGATTCACCGAAATGCCGAAGAGCGGAGGACCAAGAGTCAGAGAGAAGGGAAAGAAGATCACCAGTAGAGCGTTTCTTTACGAAAGCCATACTGGCGATCTGAGATAAGATTAGAAGAATTGAGATGTTTCCAAATCTTCCTGTTAAGGATAGATTCGAAAACTTTAGAAAGAACGGAGGTTAAAGAAATAGGACGATAGTTAGAGGGTTGAGAGGGGTCCCCCTTCTTCGGCACAGGCTGAATGAGCGCACGTTTCCAGCAAGAAGGGAAGGTTGAAGTAGAAAGACAAAGACGAAATAGTTTACCAAGGCAGGGTGCAAGCTCGGAAGCACAAGTTTTGAGAACCACAAGAGGAATACCATCAGGACCGTACGCCTTCTTAGTATTAAGCTCAGAGAGAGCAGAAATGACATCTTTAGAAGAAATTCTAATTTTAGGCATAAATGAGTTAGAAGGGGTTGAAGGAGTAGGAATAGCTCCGGAATCGTCTAAGGTTGAATTAGAGGCAAAAGTTTGAGCGAAGAGTTCAGCTTTAGAAGGTAAAACAACATTTGTGCCATCGGAAGATATTAAGTACCGTCGGAAGATATATTAAAGGAGGGAAAGAGGATAAAGCAAAGTTAGAGTTGACATTTTTTGCAAAACCACGAGAGGAAGAGGACAGAAAGATTATTGCATTTTCTACTGAGAAAAGAGTTTTTAGTGCTACGAATGATAGATTTTGCACGATTCCGGGATGAAATATAAGTAGCGTGAGATTCTGGAGTTTGAAGACGATGGTAATCCCTGAAAGCAGCATCCCTGCGGCGGATAGCACGAGAACAAGCAGAGTTAAACCAAGGTTTGTTAGGTTTAGTAGAAGGGAAAGAATATGGAATGTACGCCTCCATGCCAGAGAGAATCACCTCGGTTAATGCGCTCTGCACACTCCGAGGGACCCCTCCCACGGAAGCAATAATCATTCCACGGGAAATCGAAGTACGACCGCAAGTCCGACCAGCTTGCGTCATCGAAGTGCCACAACGTTTCCTTTCAAAAGAAGTGGGTGTTTCCTGCGGAAGACTTAAGAGATAGAAGAAGATACAGAGATAAGAAGGTGACTGGAGGAGCCCAGAAGAGGAAAGAGTTTAACAGTATAAGGAAAAGGATTAGAAGTTAGGAAAAGGTCTAGAATGTTGGGTTCATCTCCAAGACGATCAGGGATACGAGTAGGGAGCTGCACCAACTGCTCAAGGTCGTTTTGGATAGCGAAATGGAAGGCACGTTCACCAGCTGTATCATGAGAACTAGAATGAAAGCCATTGGCGGTGGTGAACATTGAAATCACCTAATATGATGATTTCAGAGAAAGGAGAAGAAGAGAGAATGTGCTCTATTTTGGAGTTTAAATAGTCGAAGAATTTAGGATAGTCAGTAGAATTAGGAGATAAATAAACAGAACAAATGAATTTAGTCGTAGAATGGCAAGAAAGCCTAAGCCATAAGGTGGAAAATTCAGAAGACTCCAAATTAGAGACACGAGAACAAACGACATCGTTGCGCACGTATGCACAACAACCGCCTTTGGCTGAAAATTGAGGATAGAGACAGTAGGAGGAAACAGAATAGTGTTTTCTATCAGAACGCTCAAACATCTGAGTTTCGGTCAAGAATAAGAGGTGAGGTCTAGAAGAAGAGAGGTGATGTTTAACAAAGTGGAAATTGGAGTGCAGACCGCGAATGTTGCAGAAATTAATGAAAAAAATAGACCGTGCATCAGGACAAGCCGGCAGCTGTGTCTTGGTGGCACCAAACCCATCACCGGAGGCCACCAACTCCCAAGTGGTAACGGGAGAAGGGGTGGAAGATGGGCTATTTTTGGAAGCCGCCCCCGGGGCTTCTCCGAGACTACTGAAGTTGACGTGACGCCATTATTGATTTTTTTTTAAAGATGTGTTAGAATTAATGTTTTATGAGTGTAAAGGAGAGCCTACCTCGTGTAGAAGAAAGGGTGCGAACCACTGGGCACCGGGATGAGATGGGAGTACCCTTAACATTCCGTATACCCAATAGGGGGCAATCTCATCACCTCGGGAGCGCTATTTCCCTCTCCCATATATATATATATATATATATATATATATATATATATATATATATATATATATATATATATATATATATATATATATATATATATATATATATATATATATATATATATATATATATATATATATACTACACCATATCCCGCAAGATGCAGGGTGGAGTCGGCTGCAGAAACTACATGTTTCTGCAACCGTACATGGGAAAAATACAGGTAAAAAAGGTTCCCAGTCTTTAGAAATATAATATATATATATATATATATATATATATATATATATATATATATATATATATATATATATATATATATATATATATATATATATATATATATATATATATATATATATACAAACCTCTCTGGTTTTATTAGGACAGATGAAGGTTTGAGTTGAGTTTTCGAAGATTTTAAAGTTATGTGGAATATTATGTCGAGTAAAATGATGGAAGAACAAAAGTTTTTATGACACTGAAAATAACGATATTTTCTTTGCCCCAATAAGAAATTCAAAAGAGTTTAACTGCGCCAGGGCTACCCTCCTAGCGATGCCTAATTGCTATTAGGTGGGACAGATTTCAAAATGAGTAAGGAAAAGTAGAGTTACCGGGTTAGGAGTAATTAGGGATAAAGTAATAGAAAGAAAGCCAGTAATGAAATAAAAAAAAAGTGGGGGATAGAAGAGATCTCTGAGGAGGAGGATGGCCGTCACGAGAGAGAAAGAGATGGATAACTGAACTATAAAATAGAGAACATTTTCTCTTCTCCTTTTTCTAAAATCATCATTTAAGGTGATTTCAGTGTTTGCCATCGCCAATGATTTTCTTAGAATTCTCAAGATACAGCAAGTGAACTATATCTAAATTGACAGTAGCAGATAGTGAAGCTTCCTATTCTCGTTTTCCTCATTGCCTTGAAGATAAACCCAACATTCTAGACCTTTCTTTAACTTCTAATCCTTTTCCTTACAGTGGTAACCTCTATCCTCCTCTAGGATCCTGCGATCACTTCTTTCCGTACCCTCTTCTACCTCTTCAAGTTTTTCGCAGAATGAGAACCCGACTATTGCGCAGAATCGTTTGTTGAATTTTGGTGAAGCCAACTATGGTCTGACTTGTGGTCATGCTTCTTTGATTTCCTGTAGAATGATTATTACTTCCGGAAGAGGGACCCTTCCAAGTGTGCAGAGCATAATTGAGGTGATTTTCTCAGACATAGAGGTGTACATTTCATATTCTTTCCCTTCTACTAAACCTAATAAACCTTGGTTTAACTCTTCTTATTATCGTGCTATTCGCTTCAGGTATGCTGCCTTCAAGGATTATAGTCGTCTTCAAACTCTAGACACTCCTGCAACTTATATTTCATCACGGAATCGTGCAAAATCTATTTGTAACAGCAAAAATTCGTTTCTCTGTAGGAAATTAAATAATATTTCTGATTTCTTTGTAGGTAACTAAATAATCTTAATGCCTTTTCTGACATTTAAAAAAAATTCAACTCTAACTTTACTTTTCCTTTTCCTCCTCTATTATCTTTCGAAGGCACAACTGCCGTTTGCCTTCTACCATAGCTGAATTCTTCGTTCAAACCTTAGCCTTTTATGGATCTATTCCTTCTCCTTCAACCCCATTCATTTCATGAATGGATAATAATGTAATTTCTTTTAAAGACACCATTTCTGCTTGATTCCTGAACTTGAACATTAAGAAGGAGTACGGTCCTGATGGTATCCATCCTGTAGTCTTCAAAACTTACACTTCTGAGCTTAACATTAAGATAATATCCTTCCTGTGGTTCTCAATATTTTTGTGCTTTTTCAGTTTGTATCATTTTTGATAAACTATTTCATCTCTGTATTTCTACTTCGACCTTTCCTTCTTGCTCATTCAGCCTGGGCAGAAAGAGGGGTACCCCTCTCAACCCTTTAACTATCTACAACAGGAAGATTTGGAAATATTTCAATTCCTCTAATTTTATTTATGATACCCAGTATGACTTTTGTAAAGAACACTGTTGCTGTGACTTTTCTTTCCTCCCTAACTCTTGCTCCTCCACTCTTTGGTATAAGAGTCAAAGTTAATAAAATATTTAAGTAAGATATGTTAACCTTTATAGAATTGGAAATATAGAAATTAAGTGAATCATCCTGACGGACTTTAAAATATGGAATAAATATGTTTTATGCCAAGTAAGTCTACTATATATTAAAGGAATAGTTTAACATAAGTTCTTCAGAAGCTTTTTCGCCACCTATGTGTTTTAACAGACTCAATGAAGACGGTTACTCTTTTGTTAAATTATATTTTATGCATTTTCAATCAAAATAAGATTTTATTGCTATATCTATGCAATTTGAATAAAGGAATAAGATTTACAAAGATATTTAAAATATATAGGGATAAAAAAAGAGGTTAATTTAATTTTTAAAAAAGTAAAGTAGCATTACACTAGTTTCTATTTTTTTTCAGATAGCCTGTCTTATTGATTTTAGCTATTACTGCTTCTAAACCATGTTATTGCGATTGATTAAACTTAGGATGTTTGGAGACAGTAGTAAATTTTCAAAATTTTAAATTTTCCTAGAAGATGGACGTAGGAGTGTAGGAAAAAAACATTATCGCAAATAAAATTATATTTTGTCAAAGGACACTTTCTGTATTTCTTATATAGCATTTTAAGATTCATGGTTTAGATATTTTTTTCACACTTTATATTAAGGAGAAGAATATTTCTGTAAAAGAAATTGAATATTAAAATCCATTTTATGACATTATTCTCTGGTATTATTATTATTATTATTATTATTATTATTATTATTATTATTATTATTATTATTATTATTATTATTATTAATGTAAATTTTCACGTATTTGGTGTGTTTCTAACAATTCATATAATTTATTCTGAAATGTTCACAAGTTCTTCAACTTTTGTAAATCTAAATTAATTTTCATTATAAGCTTGTATGCCCTCAACTTTCATACTGATACATTAAAAAAAAAAAAAAATGAAAAAAAAAAAATGAAAACAATTTTGCTGGTTGATTCGACAGTGTAGGTATTTTTATTTTATTCAAAATCTATTTTATAGTTTAATTTTTAGCTTGATTTTAATAACACATTAAAATTAATTTTTTCTCATGAGTTAGTTATCACTTTTATGATGAAAATTCCGACCCTTTTGAAAAATAAAGTATTCAATTCTAACTTACTAACTGCTATTTACCTTTTATGCTTTAAATTAATAAGTAGAGTATTTAGGAAAACATTATTTTTGTGAAGAATTAGTAAAAAAAATTGCAAAACCGTTAAAATAGTCTTTGTTTGAAGGAAATAGTAACTTCTTAACGTTGTGCAATTTGGAAAAATAATTTGAATAAAGTGGGTACATAGTCTTCTTACGAATATGTTCTATAATATTCCACGAGTAAATTATTTTGTCAACAACAATAAATAATGCATCGGATTTTATAAATAAAGGTATTAGGCAAGGCTTTATAATTTTTTTGTCATGATGTGTATTTATTCCCGTGAAATTGTATTTATTTTTTATTTTTACTATTTTGTATATTTATATATATATTTTTTTGTAATATTTTCAGATATTTATGTGTCATTTTTATGGTTAAAATGTTTTCCAATTTTAGTATTTTAATTTTTAAATTATTGTAAGATTGCTTTTAATTCTAAAAGTTCTAATTTACACTCGTGTATTATTTTGAATTGTAACTAAAGTGTTTTTTCTCACCTAATCTTATAATTGCATTTTTTTTTTATTGTTGTTAAGTATTCCTATATGCCTAATATACTTCCATATAGGCTAGTTTAACTTCAAATAATAATACAAATAATTTATTAATCGAATTTGGTATAAATATGTATATATGGACTCTGCTGTACCCAAATTGTATTGTATTTTATAGAGATAAAATGGTAGTAGATAATCAGAAGGGATTCAAAGCCGATTTATGTTTGTCTGACATATGTATTTGTGATTTGGCTCAAGTCTAGGTTAAGAAAGTTATGGGTAATTGTTTAGTTCACGGTAGGAAATCAATATTTTGGTAATTCGATCTGGCACGAACCTCTCCTCTTTTCACTATATTGAAAATATGAAGTAAAAATATGTTTATATGTATTCTACACACACTTTTCTTAAATGGATGAGTAATATAAATACATAATAAGAAAATCCCCCCAAAAAAATTAATTAAAAAAAATAGTATTTATGCTGCAAAATGAAGTGAACTGTCTTTCAAAACTGTCCTATGAAACATATTTAGCAACCAGCGTCTCCGTTTTCTATGTATATAAAAGAGAACGTCTCCGTATTCTATGTAATAAATGGTAAACTAAAGTAAAAAGAAAATATGTTGTACAATCAAAATTTGATTTGTTCGTATCAAACCACATAGAAGATTTACATTTTATACATTTTTTTGTTCTATACAGAACTTTGTGTTTGTAAAGAAAATTCAATACATTTTCTTCGCTTTCATATAAAACTAAAAACGAATGAAGTGTATTTTCACATTTATTGCATTCATCAACAACATATAATGTAGATAAAGCCTTGTTCAGCCTTAGACGATCAATGCAATTATTGTCCTTTTTACAAAGTAAATAATAATAATAATAAAAAATAATAATAATAATAATAAAAAATAATAATAATAATAAAAAAAATAATAATAATAATAATAGGCATAAATGAAATGAAAGCTAAATAATAATAATTACACATTTCAAAAAATTTGTATTGATATATCAATGTTTTGAAATATCAATATTTCCATATATCGAAGGTTGTATTACAGTACATTGCAGAAAAAATAATGAAAGTTGAAAGACTAATATGGCAACCTGTGATTCAATTGATTTTGCTATTTTTATACAAACGAAGGCCAGTTGAAGAACAGTTGCTTCACCATTCGGAGTAAAAATATCAGTTTTTTCTTTTTTTTTTTAATAGTTTCTCTTTTTATAATTTATTTATGCTACTTATCCATTAAAGAAAAGTATGTGTAGAATGCATTTAAACATATTTTGACATCATATTTTCAGTATAGTGAAAATAGGAGAGGTTTGTGCCAGATCAAATTATTACCAATATTTTTTAAATTACGAAGTTATGGATACAAAATAAATAAAAATAAACAGAAGAAAGTCTGTCAGGTAGACCACTTTAGTAATTTTTTGTCTGAGTGACCTGTTAACTGATTTTAACCATTTTTGCACAGAATGTAGAAAATGTAATAAAAATAAGAATAAAATTAAAAATATTACCCGGAGAGTCTTATAACAATTTATTCAAGTAGCAAACATCAATACTTTTTACTAAAAATATATATCTTTAAAACGAACAAGACTCTGATTATGACTTTTATATGTGATAAAATATATACAAAGCTATGATTGCCAAAATGGTAATAGTTTGATGTCACAATATCTCTATTTTTTACTATATTGAAAATGTTTAAATGCATTTTACACATATTTTTCTTTCACAGAAGAGTAATATAAATACATAATTAAAAGAAAAACTAAAAAAAAAGAAAAAAACTGATATTTTTACTCTGAATGGTAAAGCAACTGTTCTTTGACTGGCCTTTGTATTGAATGGTAAAGCAACTGTTCTTTGACTGGCCTTTGTATGTACAAAAATAGCAAAACCATTTGAATACCAGGTTGCCATATTTGTCCTACGTCTTCTGTTATTTTTCTGTAATATACTGTAATACAACTTTTGATATATAGAAAAATCGTTATATCAAAATATCTATATCATTGTAAATTTTTTGATATTATTATTTAGCTTTTATTTTATTTATGCCTATTAATATTATTATTATTATTTAGCTTTCTAGCGTACTTAGTTGGACACCATAACCTGAATGACTGACATCGCCATTTGATACAGGCCTAACTGATAGATGGAATATTGTCATGGGATACAGGCTTGTTGCTGTATTATATATATATATATATATATATATATATATATATATATATATATATATATATATATATATATATATATATATATATATATATATATATATATATGGTGTAATATAGTAATAGGCCTGTATCTCACAGCAATGTTCCATCAATGTTAGGCCTATATTGCACACTAAACTTCAGTCATTCAGGTTATAAGTCGAATTAAGTATACTAGAAAATTAAATAATAATAATAATGTTAATAGTCATAAATGAAAGATAAATAATAATACTAAATGTCAAAAAATTTGAATTGATATATCAATATTTCTATATATTGAAAGGTCAGACAACTTCTTAACCTTTACCTATATATATATATATATATATATATATATATATATATATATATATATATATATATATATATATATATATATATATATATATATATATATATATATATATATATATATATATAATTTTTTTTTTTTTTTTTTCAAATAGAGACTCATCAACTTCGCCTTTTCCTACAGTTTTACTTGAAAGAGTCAAACATTCCAAACTTCAAACTTCTCAGCAAAAGTTGAACCAATTAATGACTGAAGTCTTGCTAATATGAATACAATTTGACACCTGCTTTACCATTAAATTTTGCATAAAAAGATGTTATATGTTTTGAGTTTTCGTAAGACAAATGCATATCCAAAAACCAGTAGTTTTTCAGAGAAAAACTTATCTTAAATCCACGTTTTTTGTTATAATAAAAAAAAATTTTTTTGTTTCTTTTTACTCTTTTGTCAAATTCTTTTTTGGTAACTACTAATTTAAAATATTGTTAAAATGCAAGAAAAATCCAATCTGTGGAACAAATTTCACCTATATCTGTAATATTCATCCATCTTAATACAGAATAGTATAACTTATCAATGGAAGGTAAATTATTACTAAAAATATCAATAAAAATTGAAGTTTCTAAATATTGATATAAAAATATCAATAAAATCAAAATTTCAAAATATTGACATTAAAAAAAATTGATATATTTAATTGTCAGACAACTTCTTAACCTTAGCCATATATATGGTGTAATATAGCAGTAGGCCTATATCACATAGCAATGTCGATCTATCTGTTAGGCCTGTATCACATGGTAACATCAATAGTTCTGGTTATGATAAGTCGAACTAAGTTCACTAGAAAACCAAATAATAATAATAATTAAAATAATAATAATATTAATAGCTGTAAATGAAATGAAAGCTAAATAATAATACAAAGATAAAAAAAATTTGCATTGATATATCGTTTTTGAATATATCAATATTTCTATGTATTGATATTCCTATATATTGAAAAGTAAGAACTTTCTTATATATATTATATATATATATATATATATATATATATATATATATATATATATATATATATATATATATATATATATATATATATATATAGAAGTAATCATTCATGTCATTTTAATTTTTATTATGAACTGGTATATCTGACCTTAGAGAGTTTTGCCTATTTGCTGGCTGTAATATTTATTTGCAGACTTAATGTACTTTTACCCTTTAAGTCCAGGTTAGGGTAAGTTGAACTAGTTTGTTAGATTTTAGAATTTCTGTAAAGTTTTAACTCTAATAAAAACTAGTTTGATAACCTAACCTAGACTTCAAGGGTAAAAGTATACCTAATAGCCAGTAAATAGGCCAAACCTAATGAATGTCTAATATGTTGGTGAATAATAAAAATAATAATAAATTAAAACTGATGACATGAACACATTTGATTATTATATATATATATATATATATATATATATATATATATATATATATATATATATATATATATATATATATATATATATATATATATATATATATATATATATATATATATATAAAAAATCTTTTGCATGTTATGGCTTATGAGATGTACATATTAATTTAACTTCTGGCAATACTGTTGGTAACCATGGCTTTATGCATTTTCTATTTTGTAGTATATGAAAGCAATGATCAGAGTTTTATTCATATTGAAGATATATATTTTTATTGGTGAAAAGTATAAATATTTGCTAGTTGAATAAATGGTTATAGGCCTCTCTCTCTGTAATATTATTTGGTTTTATTCTTTTTATTGCATGTTCCGTGCAAAAATGGTTAAAGCTGGTTAAGAGGTTACTCTGACAAAGAATTACTACTACTTTTGTAACCAAAGTTAAATACGGCTAATTGGTTCCAGCATCTTACTGTACTGTTTGAGAAATATAAGCTATAAGGAAAATGGTAATTTCAAATAATGTCATCTTTTTTTCAATTATCGATGTCTGTATTAATGATGATTTCCATTCTTGAAATGAATATTAAAATGATATGAATAAATGATAAAACAAAAATAAATTTAAAAGCTTCTTATTAATATATCAAACCAAAAAAATATTTAAAGATATTCTTTTACGAAAAAATTGCAATATTGAAGTTTGCACTAGTTTCTTCTCTTCATACAAAAAAAAAAGGATGATTGTAATTTTAGAAAATGATACAGATGAATAATAAAATGACAAATAAATTTAAAAGCATTTATTAATGTATTATTAAACAAAAAAATATTTAAAGATAATCATTTTTGTATTACTAAAAAATTTCAATATTGAAGTTGGCACTGGTTTCTGCTTTGGCCTCTTCCCTTAATACAAAAAAAGGGGTTATCGCAGTTTTAATTATTTTTTTAAAAAATGATAATAACTTAAATGTAGAGTGGCTAGTTGAATACTGAATAGTAAACAATGTATCTAGTGCAGTTTCGTCATATAGTCAACCTGGTTTTAATAAAGGTAAATTGGATCAGACTAATCTTTCGTAATTTATGGAGTATATTACTGATTGCATTGACAGCAGTCAGTTGATATTGTTTATCTTGATTTTGAGAAAGCTTTTGATAAGGTCCCCATAAATGGTTATTTACAAGTTATCTTCTTGTTAATTTCCTACATTTGTATGATACTTTTTTGTTTCTGTGACATAAAACTATATAATTTTAAGATATTTTATCTTTTTTTTTTTTTTTTTTAAACTTAAATTTACAGAAAAAATTATATAAAAGGAGTCATGCCAAAACTATATATATATATATATATATATATATATATATATATATATATATATATATATATATATATATATATATATATATATATATATATATATATATATTATATATATAAAATGTAAAACTAAAATAAAAATTTTAAAAAAAAAAAAAAAAAACTAAAATTTTTTTTTTTTTTTTTTTTTCAGAAATATGAACCTAATATTTTTTATATAAAAAAGTGTATGGAAATATGCAAATTACTATTTTTTTAAAAATTTTTGAAAATTGAAAGTGACAATTAAATTAGGAAAATTAACCACTTGCACAGGGAAAAACTAACACTGCACAATATTTAAAAATGGCTGTTCATGCTTTTTATTAATATAAATGGATAAAGCTAGTATTATAGTTTATCTAGAACATAATTTGAAGAAAAAATGTATTTGGACTGAAATATTTGACAAAAAATCAGACGAGTATAGGAGCAAAATTTGTGCAAATTTTTCATCATATTCCCTTTGTCAAAATGACTTGACAATTGACCTGTAGATAGCCCTATCATCAGTATTCATTTTGTTATACTTAAACTTTTCATGTTTGCTTCCCAAAAATAAGTTGAATTATCATGAATACCTGTAATAGTGAAACTTTAAATTTTTTTTTTGGTAAACTATTATTTCTGGGCATAATTTTTTTCTACCCCATGCATGAAATTTTCAGAGGTTGTATGGTTGGGTGAGATACCCATGTTTTATTTAGAATAATTATTTGTATACCCAACAATTTTAAATAGCAATAGCACCAAAATATGTGGGGTATGCCAAAAAAATTTCTAAATAAAAATGTGTAATTTGTCCAACTGTACAACCTCTAAAAAAAAAATTTTTTTTTTTAAATATATATCTAACCATTTTCTTTGCTGTGCAAGGAAAAAATGTCATTATTAGTTTTTCCCCATGTATAGCAGCAAAATAGTTGAGTATACAAAAAATCTTTGTAAATACAATTTTATACTCTATTTTGGTGCTGTGCACAGGAATTTTTTTTTTTAAATTTCCTACATTTTTCCCATGCACAACAATAAAATGGTTGTGTATTAAATCCTTGCAGAGGTTGTTCAGTTGGGCAAGACATGCATTTTTTTTTTTTGAAATTTTTTTTGAATATCCAACCATTTTGGTCCTGTGCATGGGAATATTTTTAAAAATTTTCCCATGCACAGAATAAAAATAATTGATTATACAAAAAATTGTTTTAAGTAGAAAATGTGTATTTTGCCCAACTTTAAAAACCTTTGAAAATTTTACATAGATTGGTTGAAAAAAATAAGTTATTCAAACTTTTTAATTGCTAGTTTTACACTGTTACCGAAGAGTATTAATATTTTCTAAACTTTAAAGAAAATTTACATTTTCTTTAAAGCAAGCACTTACCTATCTTTTATTTTAACCCCCTTATTCTTTTGTAGTCAATATGAAAGAGAGAGAGAGAGAGAGAGAGACCTAAGTGAACTGATACTTTTTACTAAAAGTATGAGGAAAGTGTTTGTGAAAATAATGAAAAAGTAAGAGAGTTATACTAAAATATTATAATTTAATAAAAAACTGAATTTCAGTGGATAACTAAAATAAAACCTTGAAAATATAAAAAATCAATAATAATCAAAAAGTCTGGAGAATTTCTTGTCCAATGTATCAAAAAAAGTTTCACAATGAATGGGTTAATTGATACAGTGATGGTTGGAGGAAAGAAGACTGTGTAGTAATAAATCCAGGGCTGGGGAGCTGATGAAATTTGTTTCAGCTCCAGCTCCCACTCCAGAGCCATTGTCATGTGGCTCTGCCTCTAGCTCCAGAGCCATTAATTTGAGTGGCTCCAACTCTTCCTTTTTGTTTAAAGATCTTTCTAATTCTTATACAGTTGTATTTAGGTATTATCGCCACCCAGGAAATCAGCCCAAATGCAGTTTCGCAGCAATGGGACTCAAAACCTCAATTTTATATAATAGTTTTGAGCTGGACACTACTTTGATCACACAATGCAAAGTCCCATTTTTTAATCAATACAACCAAATTTATAAAGCAAAATGTACTTTTCATCAAAAGAAATAAACAATAATTCAAAATGAATGTTTTAAGAAACAGTGTGGCTTCAATTAAATCATCTTTCATTGAGCCTCGAAAGTTTGACCAAATTATTCAAAGGGCTGAATATAGGCACTCCACACTCACTCGTGTTGTTGGCATTGAAGTTACTGTAAGCAACATTCTGAATTATTTTTGGGTAATATGGAATTGACTTTAAGGCATTTAGCTTTGATAATATATCTATTTTCTCCATAACAAACAAAGCATGAGATATTTAAATTTAACAATAGGAGATCCTCGTTTACTATCTATTTTTCCTTCAGTCCAACAGTATTTGGCTTTCAGATCAAGAACTTTTCAGAAGCTGTTTCATCCTCAAAATTTAAAGAGGATGATGAAGTTGAAGGTTGGTTTACATTAAGTTCATTAATTACATTAAGGCTTGGCATTCTTCACTTCTTTTTGAGTTGCTGATTATTTTGAAGTATTGCTCCATTTGAATCACTATATTAATCAATGCTACCTTTCCTCATCTGACCTGTACTTAGAGTCTATATTGATTGCAGCAAGTAATACTTCAGTATTAAGGAGAACTTCCTCTTTTTTTTTTTTCATTGACTTTTTAATTGAATCTGCAATTGTTCCACCTATTTGTGAAAATGTCAGCATAAGTTTTCATCACTCTTTAAAAGAAGCCAGAGGTTAACTCAGGAGCTTGTAATCTTTGTCACTAAGAATGGATGGTGAATGATTGCTTCAAGTATTTCTACTCCACACCACTGAAAATCAGTCCTTGTTATGTCTGGATGAGGTATGTCAATTAATGTATTTAGTTCTAAATGGCACTTGATTATTAAGTACTGCCCCACCTAGTTTCTTGGTCTAAGATATGGTAGCAACTTTTCCTCCTTTATGTTTTAATATAGCTTCAACTTTTGGTGTTTGTTCAGTCACAGCAATTTGACATAAATTAGCTATAAGAGTGTGGACATGCCCTTTCAAACCATCTGTGATAGTTAGTATGTACAGAACATCGCATATGTTTTATTTTTACAGCAGTGAAAGCAGAATCCACATCTTTATTTAATTCCATTTTCAAACTACCTTCGCAATTTTCTGGGTCAGTGGAAAAAATTTCAGGTTTGCAATCTAACATTTATTATATTTCAGAGGGGTCTGCATTGAGTTTATCTATTGCAATTATGTTGGATTCATTATCCTTTTCAACTGCTAAACCTTGCTCTTTAGTAAGTCCAAACTCTGAGAAATTCAACTAGATTTCTTATAAATTCTGATGTATGTTGTGCTTGAGTTTCTTGAACGGGTACTTATTTTGTTATTTGCTTTGGTTAATTGGACATTTATTGCAAAATAATTTATTCTCTGTATATTACAAGCATCCATTTTAAGGAGAAAAAAATTTCCCATAGAGCATTTGTTTCAACACTTTTTTTCTTCCTTTCAGCCTCACTTATCTCAATTTTTCTCACATCATACCTTTCTATAGAAATGCCTATCTTTTTTTTTTTTTTTAATTCTCCCTTTAATCCAGTAAATGCTGGAGAGGAAAAGAATTTTAAGGGTACTACTTCATTTACTACCATTTGGTTAATATGCGTTTTAAAATTTTCAACTGTCATTGATTTGGACTTGTTACAAATCTTGAAATAGAAGGTTGTATACATGAAGTGTTTTAGGTAACTGGTGTAACCTTTCATTGGTTTTCTTCTTCTGCTACTTTCCCGAGATTTCAAGATGTTTCCTTTGCAAGTGGTTTTTTAAATTAGATGTCTTTACGCTTATTTTCAATCCATAGATGACTTCATCTATTGCAACTTGACAAAGCAAAATATTTTCATCAATCTTTTTTTTTTTTAATATTTTGATAATGATGATTTATTACATTGCCTGGTTTTCATTGTGAAAATGTTATTTAAAAATCAGTTTTAAAGAAATTTATAATTTTTTTTATATTGTAGTACACCTTCAATATTACTGATTACTGTATTAATTATATTTGAAATATATATATATAGTAATGGGGGCTCATTACAGAAAAAATGGAGAAAGTGATTGACTCTTACCACGATAAATGTTTGACGAGATTTCCCCACTTTTCCTCAGGAGTTTTGTTTTGAGAACGTGGGTACGAACAACAAAATTTCCTGTAGATTTCTATCCCCGTCTACTTTTTAGATTCCCCAAAAGGGCAAATTCAGCTGCTGAGTAAAAAATAAAGACTTAATTGATGATAAATTCTTCAAAATATAATAATAACTTTTTAAATAAAATACTCACTCAAGACCTGATGATTTAGGTATTTAGACCAGACAATTATTAATTCTTCAAAAAAAAAAAAAGGGGACAACAAATAAACCTTTTTCTTATGTATTAATATATTAAATATAACACATTACAATAATAAATAACTATTTTTAAATATATATTTACAAGCCTATCTAACTAGGGAAGCTTCCTCTAATAATGATAAATTATTTAAATGATAAAATACCTAACACAAAAAATGAATAAACATAAAATTAACTTTTAATTCTTAGAAAATTATAGAAACGCTTTTAATATATATAACTGTACAAAATAATACAAAAACCTAGCCAATAAATAAGTAATCAAAATCAATGTTAGACAAATAATAATAATAATAATAATAATAAATTATAAATTAAAGATAAAGACCAGTTATTTTACCTTTGGGTTGGACATCTTATCCTCAATAGGAACACTTGACTCTTCCACAAAGGGGATCAATCGATAACTCTCTTCCCTACTGGGTAATGCACAATATCTGGTATTTTCCAAATCAAATATGGTGGTGAAGTCTTCAGAAAAATTACAGGAACTTCGATGTTGATTCCTTTGACTGGTCAACTGAAACCCTTTTAATAAAAGAATAAAAATGGAAAATTAAACATAAATCCCCCCCTTTTGTATGATTAAACTGTAGTAAATTTAGATTATTATACTTAAATGAATCTTATCAATTAATTTATTTCAAAACTTTAAATTAAACTATTAGATTTAATTTAAACATTATACTTTAATGATAACTTTAAATTAAATTTTATGAGATTTAGATTAAGGAATTTTATCAATTACTCTATTTTTAAACTTTAAATTTACTCCATTATTACTATTAACTCTTAAATTAACTTATTATAAACTTATACAATAATGATTATAAAACTTCTTACTCTTTTTGTTCATCAACAACAGTATAATCACAACTTACCCAGGGTTGGGGTATATAAAGTCCAATAGTTGGTAACTGTTTCAGTAATAACAATATCTTCTAGATTTCTTTTTATGACTTTGTTAATATAATTTCTATCGTTTCTTCAAAAAAAATAACCAAACAAAAAAATATTTACTTTATATCAATACTTTCTAGGGAAAGATATAAAAGAAACGTAACTTCATTTCAATCCTCCCCACCCGTCAACTTGCGTTGACGCACCTTTTCTTTTTTTTATGACCATATAAATAAAATTCCATTTCCAGAAAATAAATCTTTCTTCTTCAAAACAACAAAACAAAAACAATCTTCCTTTTAAAAAAAACAAAAATACTTTCTTTTCTTTCAAAAAAACTTTATCAAAAAAAATATAATTAACTAAAACTTTCTTTTACTTTTTTCTTCTTTTTTTGTGCAATTAGAGAAGTTTGTCACTAATTACACAATCTTCTGATGGTATCTTTAATCTCTCTTGGGGTGGTTTCCTGCCCATGGGCTGCAAGAAACCCTTGCATATGGGCAATCAATTCTCCCAGCTTCAATTCCCACTGTCTCAATATCTCATCAGCTCCTGCCGACGCTACTCCCGACTGAACTCCTTCTCCACTGATTACTCCACTAGTTGATCTTGGCCGCACATAGGGTGTTCGTCTTTCTCTTCTGGAGCTTGCACTTCCCCTAGACCTACTTATTCTTTCTTCTCTTAACCTAACAGGTCCTCCTCCTACTTCAGGTGATGGTTCATTTATAAATCTAATTGGGGAGTAACTTCTCCTGGGATGTTCTCCGCTCGGATTTTCCTCCAAACTCAAATTAGCAACAGCCTGCACCGGCATTTCACTTCCTCCAAGCACTTCTTCTTCTCTATTCATGTTCATTTCTACTCTCTCTACCACATTCAAATCTTCCTCTCTTTCGATGACTCTATTCTAACAACTCCACTTCTTCTTCCACTACTAACTCTACCACTTCGGATAAACCTTGCCCTGATGGCCCTGGTTGTGAGAGGTCTAATTCAGACGGTTGTTCTTGTCCTATTTGGGATGGTGGAGCTCCCACAGGCACATCAGGAACTGGATTTACAACTATCAACTGTCCAGGTACACTCAATTGAAAAAGTCTGGCTCGATTCATTCTTGACCAAAGCTTCGCACATAACAAAGCCACTGGATGTAAACCATCCCTTAAAAACCCACTCTGTCTCAAGGTCCAAACCCTGCCTTCCAAGAAATCCCTAACTCTTGATCTTTGGCCATATAGAGTGGTCACGGCATACATTACCGGAAATGTCTCCTTCCCCATCCACTGGTATCCATCATGACGTAATGTTTTTAAATGATTATACATGCGTACACTTTGTTGGTGTAACAATTGTGTAGCATATTCAGGTTGTCTATTATATAAATTTTGCAATTCCTGGGGGAAGTTACTAACCCTACGGGAGTTATAGAAAGCTAAATCCAAAAATGGGGGAATAATTCAACAAAATTCTCAATCGGGGATTAATTTCACGACAATGCCTAACAAATTCATTGAACTGACCACAAAACTGGGTGTTATCATAGTCAAGATTTGCGACAGTAATCCAATAACCTCGATCTCGTGGGGAATTCGTCAGAGGTTGCCTTTTATAAGCTTCGCTAATTAGGACGAAAACTACCAAATGGGTATAAGTGGCATCTAAGATGGTAATCATTTTGTCTTTCAATCCAGATAAGGTAATTCCAGGGTATGACCTAAATTCGACTTCCACATTTGGCAACAAATTTTGAGAAAAACCATCCTCCATGTCTCTCGCCCAGGAGTGGCCAGCAACTAATACCTGGAATCAAATAAATATTAGAATAATCTATCAAATTAATTATCATCCTTCTTTATTAAATTGTACCCTAACATAATAAGATGTTGCTTCAATACTATAAATTTAATAATTTAAAACTTGTATTTTAGATAAACAAAAATATATAATTTTTTCAATTTATTTTTATTCTTATGAACCTAGATAAGCTCAAAAACCTTATATTTTATTTTTTTTTTTTTTATTTTATTTTTTTTATTTTATTTTTATTTTTTTTTTTTTCAATTTTTGTTTCTTTTTCTTTCCAATAAATAGGGGAATACTAAAGGTAAATCCTGACATTTTCCTCTTGATCGAGTTTGCGGAATTCTTTCACCAACCTCTATTTGTCTCTCAACTCCATGAATCATGGGTGGTTCTTCTGGTTCAAAGCCCTCAAAGGAACCACTATTTTGATAAGTTATACGTATATTCTCTTGTTCATTTTCAAGTACTCCATCTTTTTCAACTCCTTCGGGCCTCAATAGGGGTGTCGAATATCTATTTGGATCCAATAAGTTAAAAGTTATTTGGTAATGATTCTCTCTCTACTATATAAGATGACAAAATCCTGGCTTGGGTTAACTCCCATCGTCTCTCAGCTTCATCTAACAAATCAGAGGTATCCCATAATAAGAATGAATTTATTTCTTCTTCCTCCTCGGTGACTACTATCTCGGGATCTTCTTGGGATAAACCTTCTCTGACTACCGTTATTAATTGGGTCTGTACTTGATTAAGACGGAACAAAGTTTCTTTTACTTGTTTTAATTTTTCTTCATCGACCTCGAACCCTTCAAAGAACCCTTCTTCATCATCCTCCTCCTCTGGATTGGCGAAACTTTGCTGGGGTTGTTCTTCACTTTCCTTCAACTACCAAATTCGGCTCTTACTCTGATGTTCAGCTTGTCTTTCCTCATCTAATTTCATAATGTCTCGAAATTCGAACACATTTCTTAAATATTCTGGTGGCAACTTCCACTTTCTCAATTGTCTATGATGGACACGATATTGTTTACCAAGGTGGTCGGCTTCTATTATGTATGTAACCCTATTTGGGTGTACTTGTATGATTTTACAAGGTCCATAATATCGAGGTCTGAACTTATTCACAGTGAGATCCCCAGGGAAATGAACTTTGAGTCCCACCATTTGACCCAATTCATAAGGCTCAAATCTTTGGTGTCCCTCTTCCCATTCTCTCGTCTACTCGGGGTAACGGTAACCCAGTGTGCAAAACATGGGCCTTTTTTAAGATGTTCTCACAGGGTGTCAAATTCGTCTCAGAATGGGTAGTATGATTGTAAATTAAAATTACTTGTGAAAGATCTTCATCCCAAGATGTTGGGTGTTTGATGGACATCCTTAAATATTGGCTTAATGTTCTATTGACTCTTTCCACTGCACCATTTGAAGCGGGTGTATATGGGGTTGTTAGTATATGTTTAATCCCCTGAGTCCTCAGTAAGTCTTCAAACTCTGGTCCTATAAATTCTCTCCCATTATCACTTAACAAGCGTTCAGGAAGCTTAGGGAGGAAGGGCAAGATGTTATTTTTCAAGGCTGAAGTTACTGTTAAACTTTGCTTATTTCTTAATGGGATTGCCGAGACCCATTTCGTGAAATGATCCACCATGACTAATGCATATTGGTTTCCTTTAGATGATTTAGGAAACTGGATCAAATCTACCGCAACCAACTCAAAAGGTGTTGATGTAGCTATTTTTAATACAGGCGGTGCATAAATGATGTTGGAAATTTTATACGCCTGACATTTGTAACAGGTGGATGTTATATCTGCACAAATGGTGTTAATTTTCGGATGCCAGATTCTTTGGATTAAGAGAGAATATAATTTGTGTTTCCCCACATGGGCAAAGTTCACATGTGTCTTGATGGCAATTTTCGTCAAATAAGTGTCAGGTACCACCAACGCAAATTCACCTGTTAACATTTCCCGATATAATCGACCATCCCTTAAGTACAAATACTTATGGGATCGTGCAAATGGTCTTAAAATTCCCACAAATGGTAAATTCCTTATTATGGCCCGTTTTAATCTTATTAATACTGGATCATGGTCCTGAATAAGATCCACTTCCGTATCTTCTATTCCGAGTGGGTTTATAATATCGTCATCCTCATTTCCTACAACATGATATATACGAATTGTTTGTTTCACCTCCCCACCAGTCTGTTGTTCTCTTCCCTCTTTTGGTGTTTTTACTTCCGATGCCGAACTTTGGTTCTCTTCCATCGACTCATTTAAGAGATCAAACTCTTGAAACTCTCCAGATTTAATCATTTTGGTGGCACTTATTGTTTCTTCTTTCCCAGAGTTCATTAGTACCAACAGATTATAATGGACTCCTCCCAAGCACAAAAGATGACAAGGATTACCTTCCGTAGAATCTCCATAACGCAAGGGCTTCACATCTCCATAATACACATAAACTTTGATCTTTTTGATAATTGCAAATGCCTGTATTGCCTGTGTGATTGGGAACTGTCCCACATTCTTCATCAGTTGTAATCTTTTGGTAATTTGTTTTGCATTCTTTCCCGTTGGCAAACCATACTTCACTCTATTTTCCATAAGCTCATGAATTACCTCTTCTCGTATTGCTTGGTGTTGTTCTTTCGAGCCACATAACCAAGTTGAAAAAGCTTGGAATAATGAATCACCTCCGCCAGGCATTTTGATTTCAGAAAAACCTTTAGGAAGGCAATGTCCAAGTGTGACCTCATGATCTTCTTCATTCCCCCTCATGGGTGCTCTTGACAAAACATCGGCCACTACATTGTTTTTCCCGGGTATATATTTCAACTCATAATCGATGTCATTTAGTTCTTCTAAAGTTCGAGCCACACGCGCATTTACTAAAGGCATATTATAGAGGAACAACAGGGGCTTATGATCTGTGTGGATGATGACTTGAATACCACACAAGAAGGGTTTTAATGATCTTACTGCCCACCTGATGGCGGCTATTTCCTTTTCGGTTGTACTATATCGTTGTTCTGCTTTCGAGAAAGTGGTGGAGATGAAGGCTATGGGTAATTCCTTTCCCTGTTGGTCTTGAGCCAAACAAGCTCCTGCTCCTACATCCGAAGCGTCCACGTACAACTTCAATGGTTGGGCTCCTTCTGAGCGATCAGGATAAGTCAAAATTGGTGGTTCAATTAAAGTCTTCTTCAAGGTTCTCAAATGCCTCATTACACTTCTCAGTCCATTTCAAGGTTTTTCCTCCCAATAATTCAAAAAGAGGCTTGGCAATTACTGAACAATGTGGGATATGCCTCCTATAGAAATTTATCATTCCTAAAAACTGTCTTAATTGGCGAATGGTCTTGGGGGTTGGAAATTTCATTATACCCTGTAAACTTTCATCCAAGGGAACCATCCCATTTTCTGAAACTTTGTGCCCCAAGTATTGAACTTCTTTCCTTAATAGGTATGTTTTAGTGGGTTTTATTTTGAACCCTGTTTCTTCAAAAGCTTTCAAGACTTTTTCCAATATTTCAAGATGTTTCTCAAAAGTTTCACTTATAATAAGTACGTCATCCAAATATACCATGCATTCGCTCCATGGGATATGGGACAAAGCGAATCGCATCCCGCGTTGAAATGTAGCTGGTCCGTTTTTGACCCCAAAGGGCATTCGTAAGGAACTCCCAGTGGGATAATGGGGTAGTAAAAGCTGTTTTTTCAATGCTATTCTCTTCCATCTCTACTTGGTAATAACCTTTAACCAGATCTATGGTGGTAAAATACTTCATCCCTTGTAGACTGAAAAGCATATCAACAAGATTTGGTATAGGAAAACTATCTCCCTTTGTGACTTTATTAAGCTCACGGTAGTCTATACAAAGCCGTATAGTTCCGTCTTTCTTCCTAATGGGTACCACGGGAGCAGAGTAAGGTGATTTACTTCTTCGTATTATTCCCTCTTCTTCCATTTTCTTACAATTTTCCTCTATCTCTTTCAATATTGGTCCCTGTAATCGCCTCACTGGTACTTGTACAGGGTCTTCTGTTAACGTTTCGATCGTATGTTTTATTACACTGGTACATCCTACGTCTGAATCTCCCTTACTTAAAACAACTGGGTATCGGGCTAATAATAAGGTAAGCTGTTCTCTTTGTTCTGTGGTAACATCTGCTTCTTCTAATCGAAAAGCTTGTTTGATTTGCTCGTATGTCCATTCTTTCTTCTCTTCTTCATTTGTTCCACCCAATTCTACCAAACCTATTGATGGATGGGAATTTTCTAGTGTTTCCATTTTTCCTATTATAGATCCTTTTTGTAATTTCTTTGGGCGATCATCATCATTTCGAACGATAAGGATAGCTCTATTCTGATGAAACTTCACCAAAGCCGGATCTATACTCAACTTTTTAGGCAACGCCTCCTCGGACTCTACCAGCATCACTTGATCTTCAGACAACTCTGGCCTTGTTCTTACCTCTATGGTGGTATACTCTTTAGGCCGAAGCATGATATTTTCTGCCACTACGCAGGTGAATCTCAAGTTCTGTTCCTCTCTCATATCCACTGCAACTGTCTGTACCTTATTTCCTCTACGCACCACCAATTCTTTTGCACTGGGATCAGGCAACAAATGTTCCTTCTTGAGAACATCATACCCAATTACCACGTCATATTCTGTTACCTCATCAGGTACGATGATAAACCGGTTTGAGCTTAACATATAATCAGTGGCTAATTTAAATGATATAATTACTTCGCCCATAACGGGGAACTTATTTCTTCCGATTCCTTCTACACTCCGATAAGCTGTACTCATTCTTGGGTATTTTTCAGGATCTAACACATTGAAACAACGAGCAGTTATTAAGCTAACTTCAGCGCCTGTATCCACAAATGCAACACATTTTGTTAACTGGGGCTGATCCGGAATAGAAACTCCTAACAATAATGTTTCATCAGGGGTTCTTATCTCTCTATAGGTGATAATTTCTTCTGGTTCTTCGTTATCTTGCTGTCTTTCTCCTGTCACTTCATTTAGACCAAAATTTTTGGTCTCCCTAGAATCTTCAACTTGCCATTCCCTTTCAATGTCCATTTCAATTTCATTTTCTTCTACACTTTGATATATGTCTTGTTGACAACTATTAGAATGGTCTTCAGTGATTTGAATCTGAGGAATCTCCTGAGACTCTCCAGAAGGTTCCTCTACTCTTTCATCTTCCTGGTTGTGTGTCTGTAGATTCTCCAGCAAGAGGTCTTCCCTGCCGGAGCTTCTTAGTTTCCCTGGTTAGTTGGGCAATCTTTTCCTAAATGATCCCCCTCGCACAATGGGCACTCTAATTTGTCATTATTCTTGACGGGACAACTCCCCACCAGATGGCCTACTTCTTTGCAATGTAAACATCTATTTTGAGCTATATAACAATCATCATACTGGTGTCCTCTTTTTCCACAATATCTGCACAATGGTCGAGCTCGGCACTGACTCATGGTGTGTCCTGGTTTCTTACAATGGAAACAGGACTGTCTTGTATTATCTTGAAATCGCCGGTTTGACTGTCCACGATACCATGTTGCTGAATCTCTAGATCTTCCTCTGCCATTATACGAGTTATCCTGGTTTCGAGGAGTCTCCTCCCTATTGGGTACTGATTGGGTTATCACATTGATCTTTCGCTGGACACCCAATGGCCACTTCCTGTTGGTGTGAACAACAACACATTCTTGAAGTCATTTCCTGGAACTTAGGTGATACTGAAGCCGGCTGAGTCAAATCAATTAACTTTTTATCAAAAACTCCCCTTTCAACCGTGTAACTACTATCTACAATAGCCACTAATCTTTCCCAGGGTATTTGTAACCCTAATGATGTTTCAATAGCCATTAATGTATTGTTAACCTTGGTCTTTACCTCTTCGGGCAAACTCTTTAAAAACCTCTGGCGTACAATGGGCATCTTGGTAACTTCATTTCCAGGAAATGCTTTCTGAGCCAGACCTATTAATCTTAATGCGAAGAGTGGAATTGTCTCGCCTTCCTTCAAGCTTGCCTCTGTAAAATTTTCGGAGTCCACTCTCAATTCTTTTTCAAGCTCTTCTCTGTACCACTGCAACATTCGTTCCCTTACTTCTCCATATTCTACAGAAGTTTGAGCTATGATCTTATAAACCTCCGATGCAACTCCTTCTAAATGTTGGCCCAATAAGGGTACTCTTCCTTCAACCGAACCAGGATAGGTAACTGCACAATAATCTTCAAACCGGGTTAAAAATTGTACCAACGTTTCTCCAGGAACTCATTCGAAATTTCCCTGGTGGTATTACCTTTGGTTTCTTCTCAATCGCCAGTGCCTGGATTAATGCTGTCACAGATTGTACTAATTCAGCATTTTGCTGAAGCAAAGCATCTAAAGTTCGACCACCTGCAAAACTATTATTATTTTCTCTCGAATGATTATTTAGATCACCCAAATTTGGTGGATTATTATTATTTCCAACAGGAGGGTTCTCTGAAGGATTTGCCTCTGAAGCAGGAATTTTAACATTATCCAACTGGGAATTCATGTCATCAGTCATATTTTTTTTTTTTTTTTTTTTTTTTTCAAATAATGGAATGAGTGAGTATTAGAATACAAGAAGGGACTTATCCCAAAATATGAATCAGAGTGACAGAACACTCAGCAGCAGAGGTAGGCACCTCAAAGGGAATAACTACGCTCTGCTACCAATTTATGTAATGGGGGCTCATTACAGAAAAAATGGAGAAAGTGATTGACTCTTACCACGATAAATATTTGACGAGATTTCCCCACTTTTCCTCAGGAGTTTCGTTCTGAGAACGTGGGTACGAACAACAAAATTTCCTGTAGATTTTTATCCCCGTCCACTTTTTAGATTCCCTAAAAGGGCAAATTCAGCTGCTGAGTAAAAATAAAGACTTAATTGATGATAAATTCTTCAAAATATAATAATAACTTTTTAAATAAAATACTCACTCAAGACTGATGATTTAGGTATTTCAGACCAGACAATTATTAATTCTTCAAAAGGGGGACAACAAATAAACCTTTTTCTTATGTATTAATATATTAAATATAACACATTACAATAATAAATACTCTATTCTTAAATTATATTTACAAGCCTACCTAACTAAGGAAGCTCCCTCTAATAATGATAAATTGTTTAAATGATAAAATACCTAACACAAAAAATAAATAAAAAAATTAACTTTTAATTCTTAGAAAATTATAAAAACACTTTTAATATATAACTGTACAAAATAATACAAAAAACCTAGCCAATAAATAAGTAATCAAAATCAATGTTAGACAAATAATAATAATAATAATAAATTATAAATTAAAGATAAAGACCAGTTGTTTTACCTTTGGGTTGGACATCTTATCCTCAATAGGAACACTTGACTCTTCCACAAAGGGGATCAATCGATACCTCTCTTCCCTACTGGGTAATGCACAATATCTGGTATTCTCAAAATCAAATATGGTGGTGAAGTCTTGAGAAAAATTACAGGAACTTCGATGTTGATTCCTTGGACTGGTCAACTGAAACCCTTTTAATAAAAGAATAAAAAATGGAAAATTAAACATAAATCCCCCCCTTTGTATGATTAAACTGTAGTAAATTTAGATTATTATACTTAAATGAATCTTATCAATTAATTTATTTCAAAACTTTAAATTAAACTATTAGATTTAATTTAAACATTATACTTTAATGATAACTTTAAATTAAATTTTATGAGATTTAGATTAAGGAATTTTATCAATTACTTTATTTTTAAACTTTAAATTTACTCCATTATTACTATTAACTCTTAAATTAACTTATTATTTTAAACTTATACAATAATGATTATAAAACTTCTTACTCTTTTTGTTCATCAACAACAGTATAATCACAACTTACCCAGGGTTGGGGTGTATAAGGTCCAAAAGTTGGTATCTGTTTCAGAAATAATA